>JBBPBX010060982.1:6026-21263 GCA_038048925.1 Garcialebias charrua
GCCATTTTATGGAAAGTTAAAAAATGATGTCAGCGGAGCTTTAAAGCAAAACTGACAGTGATGTAAAGGTGTATTTAATGGCATTTGCATGAACTGCAGTGAAATATTTGGGTTTGGAGTAGGGATGTGTGGTATGAACTTAAAATTCATATCACGATATCTATTGTAAAGGGTAGGTGGTAACGATATATTATATCACAATATGTTTTTGGTATAAAACTTAAAATAGGAATGAAAAAAAAAAAGCCTAGGTTGTCCTTTTGCCATCATTAATTTTAAAACTGCTATACCACAAAATAATCTCAATCAAGAAAATTCCACCACTAGATCCAGAGTTTTCAAATAATTAACAAATCAAGTATAAAGCTTCTTTCTTGTAGTGCAAAACAGTGTAAAGGATATCAAATGTAGTTTTAGCCATGTGTTTTAAACAAAAGAACATGTTAACTGTTTCCAGTATTCTCACTTAAGAAATGAAAAACAACAGAGCAGCATTTTACACTGAAACACTTCACCCTCCACCCCTCTAGTGGGCGTCTCCTTCTACTTTAAGGAGAGCTAGTTTCCTCTGTGGCTTTGACCAGACTGGTTCTCGCAGTAAAATCACACAACACATTGTTCTTTTCACAGATCAGAGGGCATGTTTAACCTTTTTTATTTATTTTTAAAGCTCAAATGCACTCTCTAAAGCTGACCAACAAATTTAAAAAACAAAAAACCTTTGATGGAACACAGCGTTTTGCGCATGCGTCCGAATAAGAGTACGGCAAGCTGGCCGTAATTAGCTTGTAGCTTCGCTACTTAGCTCTCGAAGAAAGGACTTTAACACCACTTACGCACAGTTTTCATCTAAAAAAAAAAATCAACGATTAAACTCTGATTTTACATCAGACACAGCATTACTGCAGTTAGCCAGTAGAACACAGATCTCTATCATAGGCTAAATGTCCGTCGTTTCTACCGTGTACCGTATATATCGTGCATTCCTAGTTTGGAGTTTAAGGTGGCAGCAATTCACATTAGTCTTGGCTCTGCTGGGCTAACGGTGAGCTCGTCAATCCAGGTAGAGTTAAACACCATTTGAGGTTGTTCCGAGCAATCTATGACAGGTAAGATACTGGTGTTTATATTCTTTCCACTGAACCCACCACAAAACATTTGGACTATCTCTTCAAGCATTTATTAAGTTTAAACAGTAAAACAGTTTGAGGCTACAGAAAGCAGCACCTTCATGTGGACATGGTGTAAGAACCTGAACTGTTTACATTTGTTGACGTGATGCGAGTTTCTTTTTCAACAAATTTGTATTTTTTTCCCCCCGGGGTTCTGATGACAGATCCCAAAAGTCGTGAAGTGGTCCTGAACGCCTGCAAGGCCGTGGGCTCCATCAGCAACACGTCTTTTGATATTCGCTTCAACCCCGACATCTTCTCTCCAGGTGAGGGGGTCAAACAAAACTTAACCTTTTAATAGAAAACAAGTTGTAAGAAGGGTAAAGTGTGAACGTTGATTTTTATAACCCTTTATATTTGTAAAAACATGCACACTTTAAATTTTTTTATTCGATTTAACTGCTGCTTTGAACCTGTTTATTCTTCTGCATGTTTTAGAAGTTTTTATTTTTTCCACTAATAACTGGAAAACATGTTTTGCGGATCTGCAGTGTAATATTGACCAGATTTGTGGAAAATTTATTTTTAGTTAAATTTAAAACGTGAAGCTAAAAAAAAAAAAATTCTCAACTGCTTTGGGTTAAAGTGTAGCTAAAATATCTAATATTTCATTTTCAGTTTTTAATCATGTTTTTATTTTTAAACACAAATTGACTGTGTGTGTTTGTGTGTGTTGTTGTTGAATCAGGAGTGCGTTTTCCAGACGACAGCTTCGAGGACGTCCAGAAGCAGAAACAGCTTCTCAAAGACTCTGCTGCCTTCCTTGTGTCGTGTCAGATCCCGTCTCTGGTCAGCGATGCTCATTAAACACGTTTTGTGTTTTTAGTTGGATTTATCAGTGTGTGACTTTTAATGTGTGTGTATTCAAACCAGATTAAAGACAGTTTGGACCACAGCACTCTGCCCCTGGATGGAGTCACCCTCACTGAGGCCTTGCACCAGAGAGGCATCAATGTTCGCTATTTAGGCACCGTTTTAGAGTTTGTGGATAAGACTCCTGCCAAAGTCCAGCTGGAGCACTTCTACGTGAGTCCGGTTCCCCAAAATCTGACTGTTGTCAGCTGCGACGCTGCAGTTTTAAGTTTTGTTCTCCCCCCTTTTAATTGCAGAGAATAGGAATCACGGAGCTGATCACCAGGTGTGCTAAACATATCTTCAGGACGTACCTCCAGGTGTGTAACATCTCAAAACTTGTTAAAGACACAAATCCACGTTACTTAACGGCAGGCGTTTGTCCTGACGCAGGGCGTGGAGCTGTCTGCTCTGTCTGCGGCTGTAAGTCGCTTCCTGAACTGCTTCCTAAGCTCCTTCCCCGACGCAGTCGCCCACCTGCCTCTAGACGAGCTCGTGTCGCGACGCAAAAGCCGCAAACGCCGCAACAGGGTCCCCGGTGCCGGTGACAACACGGCGTGGGCCAGCCTGACGCCCAGCGAGCTGTGGAAGAACATCGCCTCCGAGGCTCTGAGCTACTATCACTTCACCCTACAGTGGTGAGAGTCTCATCGCTTAATGGGAAAGTCTTCTTCTTCTTTTTTTTTGGGCTAGTAGGAGTGATTTTATTTTACTTTTCCTTCTTAGTGAAAGTGTCGATCAAGTCGTGGAGAAGTACGGCCTTCAGAAAGTCACCCTGCTCCGAGAAATTTCAGTCAAAACTGGCATCCAGGTAATAGTTTCACCACCTTGACTTCACTATATAAACTTGTCAGTGGTTCCTTTAACATTTTTTTTAATGAAACTAAAACTTTACGTACATCTTTTAGATTTTACTCAAGGAGTACAACTTCGACAGCCGCCACAAGCCGGCCATCACGGAGGAGGACATCCTGAACATTTTCCCTGTTGTGAAGCACGTCAACCCCAAAGCCTCAGACGCCTTCCACTTCTTCCAGAGTGGGCAGGCCAAAGTGCAGCAAGGTGACGCTGTTTGAAATGGTGTCAAACGTGGAAATGTTCTGAGTATTAATGCTTTTACTTGTATAATATTTATAATGCAACCATTTAAACAACATACTGATATCAGTAAGCTGCTGTCAGATCCTCACAATATGGGAACAAAGATTAGCTTCATGTGTTTATATCTAATGAAACTTGCATTTCCTTTGAATGCACAGTGGGAATGCTTATTGCTGAAAAACTTGCTGAAATTTAGCTGAAATGGATGAATAAGCCTACCGGTACCTGGTAACTTAGCAAAATGAATCGGAAAGAACACATTTGCTGAATTAGGTTTGAATAAGCAGAAATTAGCATAAAAATTAAGAAAATCAACTACAAAAAGGCAGAAATTAGCTAAATAAATAGCAGAAAATTAGCTGAAAAGGCAGAAAGAAGCTTAAACTACCAGAAAGAGCTGAAGTGAGCGAAAAAAACAAAAAGTGGAATTAGCTGGAAAATCTAAAATTAGTATGCACACAGCTACTGGTAAATACAGGGAACCCCCGACCTACGTACGAGTTTGGGACCTAAGAACCGTTCGCAGCTCGATCCGTTCGTAGGTAGGGGGTGAAAATTATATTAAAAAAAAAAAATTATTCATTCATTCATTCATTCAACCTTTATTTATCATGCTAACGGAGCGCGCGCACACATTTAAGCATGTAAAGTAGTGTACTGTAATGTTAAACATTGCTATTCACATTTACAGAATAAATAAAAATATATTTTCTTACTTTGAGATGGTCAAAGCCGACATCTTAGGTTGCCATGCGTTGATTGTTGTCGGGCCTAGCAGCCCCGCCGGCCGGCCAGTGAACCACCGCAGCCGCTCCAGACCTGTGTTAGCTAGCTGGCTAGCTTCTGCTAGCCAAGCCATGAGCTGGTGTTGGAGCGGCGGCGCGATCAATCTGCAGCTTCTGCTGCTGCCTTAGACATCCACAAAGTTCACAGAGACGTTTCCAGCTCGTAATTAATCCATATGAAGCCATCCTGGTCACCAGTCTTCGGCCGGCTACCGTGTTAGCTCCCGTGTTAGCTTCTGGAGCTAGCCAGGCCAGAGCCAGGCCGGAGGTGTTCCCGCGGCGGCCTGGCACGATCTGCGATAAATCCGCTGCTGCCTTAGACATCCACAAAGTTCACAGAGACGTTTCCAGCTCGTAATTAATCCATATGAAGCCATCCTGGTCACCAGTCTTCGGGCCGACTCCCGGCAGCTAACCTAAGATGGCGTCCGGTGTTCTACATGAATTTGTGACCGGAGACCCCAGTGACTGAACCTAAAACGCCGTCCGGTGTTCTACATTAATTTGTGACCGTGTAAACTGAAGACCTACTTCCTGTTTCCCAAGATTGCTCAAAAATGATCAGAAATGATCTTTTTTATCATAATTATTATTTATAAAGCCTTTAAAACAACCAGAGCTGCAACAAAGTGATGTACACATGAAATTAAGAACATTTAAACACAAAAAAAAAAAATATATATATATATTATTTTTTTTTTTTTATTAAATTCATATTTTTATTAAATATGATATGTTCGTAGGTCCCGTGGTTCGCAGGTCGATGGGGTCGTAGGTCGGGGGTTACCTGTAGTAGCTAAAATAGCAGAAAAAGCTGAAACTAGTAAGAAAAAAACTGAAAGGAGCATAACAAGCTAAAATAAAAGTAGCATAAAGAAGTTATTTAGGCTGAAAGTAGCAGATATCACAATTTTTTTTATTGATCTGAAAACTGCTGAAATAACTAAAGAAATGCTAAAAAGGTAGCTGAATAGGTAGAACAACCTTAAATTGGTAGAAGAAATCGGAAAGAACATGTTTGTTCAGTTAGGCTGAATGTAGCAGAAATGAGCATGAAAAGTGGAACTTATCTGAAAAATGCTGAAATTATAAAATAAAATAAAATAGCTGAAAAGTAGCTCAAAAAGCAGAAAGCTGAAATTACCAGACGAAAGTGGAGAGACCACGTTTTTTGCTGAATTAGTCTGAAAAAGTTGAAACAAGTGCAAAAAATGTGGAATTGGCTGGAAAAGCTAAAATAGCATAAAAACAGCTAAATACTAGCTGTAATATCAGAAAAAGCTTAAACTAGCAGAAATAAGCTAAAAGGTGCATAACAAGCTGAAATTAACAGAAAGAAATTAGAAGCACAACATTTTTTTAGTTAGCAGAAAGAACCTGAAAGGAGCATAAAACGGCTGAAATTGGCTGAAAAAAGCTGAAAATGTTTAAGTTTGCACAAAGCTGAAAGAAGCTGAAGCAGAACAAAATGTGAAATCAGCTGTAAACTGTTGTAAACGGATGTAAAGATTTGAAGGATGTAGAATGAGCTCAGTTCATTTCCTATGAGGAAAAAATATATCAGAAAAGGCTAAATATTTAAAAAAGCTAAAGTTGTACCAATATCAAAAGTCATAACAAGACTGTCCTGAAACAGCTGAACATTTTGATATGATTTGTTGAAATAGCAAAAAAGAAAGTGGAAAAAGAAAGATGCCAAAAAATGCACTGAAGAAAAATGGATCACAATAGTGTGAACGCGTCACAAACATTCACACCGTTGTTTGTTCTTATTTCCAGGTTTTCTGAAGGAGGGCTGCGAACTGATCAACGAGGCTCTGAACCTCTTCAACAACGTGTACGGAGCCATGCACGTAGAGATCTGCGCCTGCCTGCGCCTGCTGGCACGCCTTAATTACATCATGGGAGACCACCCCGAGGTCAGCACAAGCCAACAAACTCTTGGTTTTCTCACAACTTGTTGTTGCCATAACTGATGTGTGTGTGTGTGTGTGTGTGTGTTCACCTACAGGCTCTCAGCAACCAGCAGAAAGCTGTCCTGATGAGTGAAAGAGTCCTCGGCATTGAGCACCCAAACACAATTCAAGAATATGTAAGTTTGTAAAGTGCAGGACTTTGTTTCTTTCTAACTACGGTAAACTACCGGTAGTTGAATGTCTTTATTTAGATGTTTTATTATTTTATTTTCTTGACCATCTCAGATGCACTTGTCTCTGTACTGCTTTGCAAACGGCCAACTATCAACCGCCCTGAAGCTGCTGTACCGTGCTCGGTACCTCATGTTGTTGGTTTGTGGAGAGGACCATCCAGAGATGGCTCTGATAGACGTGAGTCCAGCTTTAGGATTTCTATTAAACAAATAATGAAACGGTGTAAAAGACGGCCTTGTCTTCTGCAGAGTAATATCGGGCTTGTGCTTCATGGAGTGATGGAGTACGATTTATCTGTGCGCTTCCTGGAAAATGCTTTGACCAGCAACACAAAGTACCACGGACCCCGGTCCCTCAAAGTGGCCCTCAGGTGAGTGGAGCGACGTCGTGTTAACGCTTGGAGTTCAAACACTCCTGACACGACGTTCTTACATCACCTCGTTTCTTTCAGTCATCATCTGGTTGCAAGAGTTTATGAAAGCAAGGCAGAGTTTCGCTCTGCTCTGCAGCACGAGAAGGAGGGTTACACCATTTACAAGAACCAGGTGAGTCCTGCAGGACCAGGACGTTTGTTTCTGCCGGGGTTCTCAAAGACATACTGTAGTTGACCTGTATTTGTTTTTCTCCTCTCAGATGGGCGAGGCTCATGAGAAAACCAAAGAGAGCTCAGAGTATTTGAAGTATCTGACCCAGCAGGCTGTAGCTCTGCAGAGAACCATGAATGAGATTTACAAGAACGGCTCCAACGCCAGCATCACGCCCCTCAAGGTGATTCCTCTGAGACCAACAGGTTTTCTCTGCCTCCTTTAAAAATAAAATGATGCTGATATTACGTCATCCTGTTTTCCAGTTCACTGCTCCCAGCATGGCCAGCATCCTGGAGCAGCTCAACATCATCAACGGCATCATCTTTATACCTCTCAGGTAGAGTCAGAGAGAGGAGCGTTAATGTGTTTTGTCTCTTATTTTACTTACACAAACATTTTCAGCTGAGCTGTAAAAATTGACTGAGCTGGCACGGGGCAAAAGCATTATTTAATTTATTAGTACATTACTAATTAGTACATTTGTGGTTTAGATCCTATTTAACAGAGAGAAGCTTTTTTGTGTGTATTGGTGCTTTGAGTCTTCTGTAGCATCTCTCACATGTGGAGTACCTCAGGGATATATACTTGGCCCCCTTCTGTTTTCTCTTATTTACTCCCTCTGGAGTATATTCTCCAGAAACTTGGTGTTACTTTTCATTTTTATGCTGATGACAGCCAAATTTATGTGCCATTAAAACAAGATAAACAGCACTCCGCGAACCAACTCCTGGAATGTTTGGCAGAAGTCAGAGCATGGATGTCACAGAATTTTTTACATTTTAATGAGGAAAAGACTGAAGTCTTGTTGTTTAAGCTCAGTGATGGTTCCAAAGTCCATGCTGATCTGGGTGCTTTAACGAGAGAAGCGTGTGTGTGCGTACAGTATTGGTGCTGTGGAGTCTTCTGTAGCACCTCTCGCATGTGGAGAACCTCAGGGATATATACTTGGCCCCCTTCTGTTTTCCCTTTATTTACTCCCTCTGGGATATATTCTCCAGAAACTTGGTTGTAGCAGGCCCCTCTTCGAATAAGGACGAGACTTTACTGATGGCTGTATATTTATTTCCTTTAAACCTTTTTCCAATGACCGTGGTACATCATATCACCAACATAAAAGCTGGAACACATGCAGAATGTGTGCAACTGATTATATTACATCATTTCTATTAACATTCCGTCTTAAAATGCAAAATATACATTAACAGACATATGCTCATGAATATATATTAAATACTTAAATCAACATGCCTTTTGCCTCTTCAGAGGGGCTGCTAGTACAAAAAAAATGTTTACTGTGACTCAGCAAAGCTTACCTGAGCAAACAAAATGACACTACTCCCTAAACAGGAAATGCAGATACAAAATAAAGGCTTGCAGATCAAACAGGAAGTCAACAACATCACCGCGGAAACTTCAAAATAAAATACTTTCTAACATGTTGTAATATACTTGCGGTTATTACAAGTTATATACTGGTGTTACGTTTAATTTTTATGCTGATGACAGACAAATTTATGTGCCGTTAAAAAAAGATAAACAGTACTCTGTGAACCAACTCCTGGAATGTTTGGCAGAAGTCAGAGCATGGATGTCACAGAACTTTTTACATTTTAATGAGGAAAAGACTGAGGTCTTGTTGTTCAAGCCCATTGATGGTTCCAAAGTCCAGGCTGATCTGGGTTCTTGAACACATCTGACTAAGACAGCAACTAACCTGGGCATGAGGCTGGACAATGATTTTAAACTAGATGCACAGATTAAATCTGTGGACAAGTCCAGCTTTTATCACTTGACAACTGGCCAAGGTCAAACCATTTCTGTCACGACATCATTTTGAGATTTTAATCCATGCTTTCATCACAACTCGTCTGGACTACTGTAATTCACTGTATGTTGGTCTGAGCCAGTCTTTACTGACTCGACTTCAGCTGGTTCAGAATGCTGCTGCTCGCCTTTTAACTGGTACCAGTAAACGAGAGCACGTCACCACTGTTCTAGAATCACTACACTGGCTCCCAGTTCGTTTCCGGATTAAGTTTAAGTTTATTTTATTTGTATTCAAATGGCTGCATGGTCTCGCCCCACAGTATCTGTCCAACCTGCTCCAGCCGTACGTTCCCTCACGTTCTCTGAGGTCAGCAGATCAGCTGCTGTTGTTCGTTCCAAAGTCCAACAGGAGGCTGAGAGATGACCGAGTGGTCTCAGTCTCTGCCCCTAAACTGTGGAACGAGCTGCCTTTGCACGTCAGACAAGCTGACTCACTTCCTGATTTTAAATCTTCTCTGAAGACACATTTTTTTCTCTTTGGCTTTAAACTCAACATGAAATGTTGGTTTTACTGTTTGTACATTATTTGTTTTATTGTTTTTACTGTTTCTGTTTTATGATTTTGGTAGATCATTACTTTTATGGTTTCAGTTGATTTTATGGTTTTATACCTGCTTGTATGTGTTCATGTACAGCACTTTGGCCAACGGGTGTTGTTTTTAAAGTTCTTTATAAATAAAGTTGTATTGCATTAAAAAGTTTGAATTTAAACTGAATGTGTAGCAGTGAAACATCTAAAGCACTCCTCTTGGCGTGCACTGAGGACTAGGATTTTGTTACACTCTGGTATGAAGTGGGGATTTTAGTTGGCTTCTTCAAAAAGCTTTGAGACGAGTTATCACAACTTTTCTGAGTAAGTGTGTTTTTGCCTTTTTCAGCCAAAAGGATCTGGAGAACCTGAAGGCCGAGGTGCAGAGGCGACAGCAGCTGCACGAGCTGGGGAAGAGCGAGGAGCCCACCGAGGACAGCCCACTGGAACTAGAAGACAAAATCCCTGTTGATTAATACTTGCCAAGCCTCAACAAAGCTACTTCCTGCTTTCAAAACAACGAGAGGGACAGAGGCTGTGGTGCAACAGCCTGGAGCCTGTGGACCCATGAGCCAAGTAAATCAGCTTTGAAATAAACTGTTGGAGGGTGGGGGTCAGAGAAAAACTGTGGAGCACATGAGAACGGAGCAGGAGCTGAAATGACAAATAAACAAAATCAAAGTAACATGCAATCTGAATCGTCCTGGGCTCAGAAACCTGGTGTGAACGAGTTTGCTGCTTAGAATCTGATTCTGAGACCAAGAACCACCATGATTTTATGAACCAGAGCCTTATCCAGTCCATCATGTCCACATCATGCTTCTTCTACGCCCTCAGCACTGTCAGCCCAGGACCACGTTTCACCCCACCACTGCCTAAAGAGCCCCCTTCAGCTCCCCTTTCTTAAAGGTGCTTTGAATGATGCGGCACCGACCCTGTCCTAGAACTCAGGGTGTTTTTCTACTGTGCACTACGACCAGGACAAAGTCAGTACATATGAACGTTTTCAAGCTTGGGCTTCAGAATGTAATCTCCCCTTTTTTCTTTTACACGTCAATGATGGATCATGAGTTTAAATGTCGTGTCATTTGTTTGGCCCCGTCCCAGGAGGGGGTGCAGAGCAAGCTTTCTGTCAGTCTAAACAATCATCTGAATTTTATTCCATTTATTTTTCATTTAAATAAGTCCATTTTTA
Source organism: Garcialebias charrua (assembly GCA_038048925.1). Lineage (NCBI taxonomy): Eukaryota > Metazoa > Chordata > Actinopteri > Cyprinodontiformes > Rivulidae > Garcialebias > Garcialebias charrua. The sequence goes on from JBBPBX010060982.1 coordinate 16,225, forward strand.
TAAAAGCGCACAGAGTGTTGTATGCTTATTGAGGAATTAATTAAAGCCATGTCTGTTTTTTTTTTTTTGTAGAAAATGTTTAGAAGATGTATAAATCTCTATTGGAGGCAGGTACTTGATGTGAATAAGGGAGAGGGGGGGAGAAAAATTAATACGTCCACTTTGAGCCGTGCATTTATCCAATAATAAGCACAAACCTTAAGGCAGTTTGTGTGTGGTCCGTTGTGTCTTTGTAACATAACTTGGAAATAAATCTTATACTGTTGGAAAGCCTGTTTGTTTCCCTTAAATGTTGCCACATTTGTTGGGTAAATGTACCGAGTTGTTGGAAAAACGTTAAATCTATTCAAAGCCGAAAAGCTTTTTTCTTCTTGGGTTTTCTTTTGCTGTTGGCTAACAACTTCTTTGTTTTTCATTAATGTCAGAACCAATATTTCAGTGCTGCTCATTCTGCTAGTGACTTGTGTTATGCTTCTAAAGCCCCATCAGAGGCTACGGTGCTGTCAGTAGGGCACTGGATCTGGGAGCAACTGGTGCAGGACTATTCAACCAAACTGCTCAGGGGGCCACAGTTTTACTGAAAGCCAAGAGCTCAGGGGCCGGGCATCCAGCAGTTACTGTCATTACGTTTGTTTTGTGGTTTAAAGTCTAGTTTTATTTAAAAATAACCCCACTGATGGGCCGAACTGAGCTCATCTGTGGGCCTGATTTGGCCCCGGGGCCGCCAGTTGAATAGACCTGAACTAGTGGCAATCTCATATCTCCAGTCTGGGGCTGAACCCAATCCTCAAAGATGACAACTCTCCCCTGTAGAGCAGGGTTTTTCAATCAGAAATTACCTCCAAAATTTGTAAGTGGAGTGGGCCCACCTGCAGTCCTGACCTACCCCGCACCCCCGAATATTTGCAGGATCAGCTTGGCTGTTTTTCCCAGAGTGATCCAATTGTTGGCTAACTTGTGGCAAATGCTGGTTGGAGAATGGGATGCCATCTCACAGCAGCGTGTGACCAAGCTGGTGAGCAGCATGAAGATGTGCCCGGCTCTTGTGGCTGTGTATGGTTCTTCCACATGCTACTGAGAGGTCTGTTGAATTGATCAATTTTGAAAAAAATTGTTTCTTCAGATTGTAATCATTCTATCCAATAAACACTTGGAACAGTTTGTCATAGGCAGCAAACAAGTTTTTCTTTACGGGTGCAACCAACAAATACTCTCCCCACAAAATACATTCTGACAAATGTGGCTCATTTAATAAAAGGGGAATTTAACTTTTTTCAACAGTATAAAAGTTATTGCCAATAAATACTGTTACAGAAAATAAAACATCAATCAGGCACAGATTTCCTTATTTTTTGTGCCAATATTATATTAATATAATATTTATAACTAGCTATGTTCAATTCTCTTTACATTCTGACAGAAAATATGTGCACGTGTGTGTGTGTGTGTGTGTGTGTGTGGCTTCATGTAGTCTGACATAAATTATGTTGCTCGTTTTGCTGCTGCCTAGTTAAAATAAAGTCAAATATTTGCTTTTTAAATATTTTTTACCAATTAAAGCTGTTCAATCCACGATGCCTACTTCCTTAAAACGTTCATGGGCCCTGATGTAAAACCTGCGTCTGTTTGAAGTCCCATACGAACATGAACGTTTTGGGTGTGTGGTTAGAACCGGGTGTATTTTGTTCTTGTTTCACGTGTAGCAGATGTAAAAACGTAGCCAGGAGGGAGTGGATATGCTGTACTTTCTAGAGCTGTGCATTCATGTGCACGGCATCACCAAAAGTGTATACAGAACACAGGGTTGTCTCGTTGTGATGTTCTCCCTAAAACAAGACAAAGGTTGTGTTCATGTGCTAATTTGCATGTGTAGATACATGTGATTAAAGCAATAGAGAGATAATATGGAGGTTTATTGTTTAAAAAAAAAATGCAGTTTTTTATTTACTCTGCACAAAACGAGATGGATCTCAAGGGTTCCCTAAAAATAAGAACCCGGGGGCTGAAATGTCCCATCAGCTGCACAGCAAATGTGCCTAGTGTGTCATGATGGGTGAACTTTTCACAGGATGTGAAGCTGAGATTTCCTTTCTGGTTTTGGTTTTCTTTCATTTTTCTTGTTTCATGTTCTTTACTGTCACTAGTGACACCAATAGTGTCCACAAGATGGGGACAAAACATTTTATTTGAAAGGAAAACTAAAATGCACATGAACATAACTTCTTTTTAATGCACATATGTAAGGGAAGTGGTTTCTTTTAGAAGTTGTAGCAGCCAAACAGTCTTTAAATGTTTTGTTTTTTTATTTTTCGTAACCGATAAAGAAAATGTTAACTTTGCAGAAAGGTAAAACTGTCTTGAGCGAAAGTGTTGCACCTCTTAAATTAGGAACATGAGTCTGACATCAGTGGAATTCAACATTATCCTGAAATGTGCACAAACAGGAAAAACTGGAGCTAATAATATAAACTTCAGACTAAAGTACTTTCAAGTAATTTTCAAATACTGTATACCACTGCCTGAAATGCAATGTGCTGGGTGCAGAAAAACCTTAAAGCTGCAGTCTGCAGTTTCTGTAGTGCAGTCTGTAAGTTTTCTAACAATATATTTTTAACATATTTCTTCACTCTGTCACTATCTCCTGACAGACTGATGTTAGACAAAGTAATCTCTGAAAAAACTATAGTCCCCTTGCTTCTCCAGGTGTTACTAAAAGCATTTCTAAAAAGCCACAGTGACCCGCCGTTAACCAGCCAATAAAAACAGAGCTTGAATTTGAATCAGCCAATAAAAACAGAGCTTGAATTTGAATTTCAGCAGAGCAAGGGGGAGCAGAGCCATATATGGCTCTGAGGGGGAGGGATCAGAATGCTTTGCCTGTTGAAAATTTTTCTGTGCTGCATTCTACAGAAACTGCAGACTGCACCTTTAATATCAATCCTCAAATATGCATTTTACTCAAGTTGTTTTTAGTCTTTGTGTGATGCGCTGATGGAATATGCGCACAGATCTGTGTATGTCTTGTAAAATCTGCTCCACCCCTGAGTTGGTGTTTGTTTGATGCTTTTTACTAATCTAATTATTTTTTTATTGGTCTGACTTCGCTTTAATTTTAAAATGAATCAAATAAAACTAATAAAATTTAAAACTGTTTGATTTTTTTTAAAATAAAGTAACAAGTGACATGTGGTGGAACAACTGTTTAGTTCAAGATAAAAACAAAAATGCAAATCGTAATGTAAAAATAAAAACAGAGCTAAATGTTAATGTAGCAGATTCAGAATATTTTTCTTGATAAAAATGTAAAGTTTTATTTAATTCATTATTATACATATTGATTGATTACCTGTAAATTTTCATTCATTCAACCTTTATTTAGTCAGGTAAATCTCATTGAGCCTTGTGGACTCATTTACAAGAGCGACCTGCTACAAACTAAAGAATGATGAACAGCAACGGTAGAATAAACAATAGAAAAACATAGAGAAATACAGAAATACAATTTTTTTTAACAAAGTATCAAAAACTAGCAAAACATTATAAGGTATAATTATAAATTCAACCAACGGTGACAGGAAAAGGAAATTAGATGCATTTTTAAAATGGAAAAATATAAAAAATAATTAGTCATACCACACAAAACACTTTCAAAATGTCCAATTCAATTAAGTTTTATTAAATACAAAGAGTAAAAATAAAATCTTCACATATCCCCTTAAAATGAATAATGAAGATCAAAACTTGTTGTCTGATTTTGATTTAGTACGTTTTGTGTCAAACAACAAAATTAAAATATTAAAAAAATAAAAGCATTTCCCTCCAGGTATACAATTATTCTTAAATGCTAAAGTTTTCAATCAGCTTCGTGTACGGTAATTAATCAAAACTAACTGAGCAGCAAAGTAAGAGTTAAAAAAATATATATATTATTTTGTTTCATGTTGCTTTTGCTTTTATTTTGTCAAGGACGTGCGCGCTCCCGACCGTCGAGCAGTGAACGTGAGTTTTACGCGCGTGCCCTCGTGAAGGCGACTGCGGCGGCGAACGGAAAAAAAAAACAAAAAAACAAGCGGAGCTGAGACGGACACAGTTCACCTCCACATCACAAGATCCACGGAGTTCGCAGCGGAACTCTCACGCCCTGCCGGGTCGTGTTGTTGCTGTGGGGCTGCTGAGGATTTCCACGGACGGAAACCAAAGGGTGAGTTTTATATTTGTCGAGTGTGAAGCTGTGCTCGAAGGAAATCCGGCGTTAGGTGGGGAAGATGACGATGTGGCTGTAATTTTTTTCACCTCCTTTTTATGCCTCAAAATGGCGGACAGGCCGCTTGGACTTGGAGCAGCAGGTATCCTGTCAGCAGTATGTCTGTACCCACAGAAACATTATTGTTCGCTTTAGAGTAGGTGGAGGCTTAACGCGGCTGAGAGAACTTGAATAGATTTGATCCTCTTCGGTGCCAAGAGCCCACGTAGGAGCTAACTTTCTACCGGTGTTGTACCGAAAATAGTAACCCTGTTGCAAACGGCACGGGAAGCGCATTTCAAGGCACTTATGTTCCCTAAAAAAGTCAAAGGAGGCAAACTCATTGTTTGGATTTTGGTACCCTTACAGAATAAATTGAATGAGGAATTAATTATGATACTGTTGAAGTTTGCTTTCAGAAGGCTTTTTCGTGAAATCAAGCATTTTTGACTACTCCATATTAAAAAATATATATATATTTTGAAGTAACCGTAAGAGTTTTTCGTTTAGGGGGTGAGCCTAGACTGGCAAATTAAATACCTGTAGATAGTTGTTTGGAGAAACGTCATGTTGTGACGTCCGACGACGCGCTTCCCGCGACTCGCGGAGGCGCTTTTTTCAGCACAACACCGGCTCGCACTGGCTTTAGATGTACCGGGCGGCTATAGTAAACATTTCGGTGTTCTGCTTAAATCCGTGTCGCCTTTCTTCAGAGCCTCTCTTGTCGCGCTGAGCAGGAGGGTTTTCTGTGGCGTTACGGTCGATGCTCACCTACGTGATCTTGTCATAAAATAAA
>JBBPBX010060983.1:0-13722 GCA_038048925.1 Garcialebias charrua
TGTTGATTGTAGACAGACCTACGCCAAAAAGAGATCCGATGGCGGAGGCAACATTGAGAAGTCCACTAAGGATACTCTTCTTTCGTCTACGCGTTCCACTCAGCTCCTGTTGTGTGAGGGTGAACTTACGTAGCTGCTTTAACATGTGTCGGGTTTGGCCTCTTGCATTCTGGATTGATAAAGTGTACCATTTTTCGTTAGTCCATTCGTCTTTGATTTTGATGTGCTGTTTGACCACCGTTTGGGGGTCAAAGCGGACGAAGACCTTTCGAGTGTACAACTGACAGTCTGTGATGAGCAGTCCGGGTTGGTCCCTAAGGCTGATGCCTGAGGTGGGTCCAAGGGTCACAACCTCAGCCTGTCTTTCTTGGATGGTTCCCAAGAGGGTGAGGATTACTAGGGAGACACAAAAAGATAGGTCTTAGTTTCTTAATAACAAATGGCATGTTAGATCCTGTTGATTTAAATGTTTGTTAGTGTTCAAACTCTCGTGAGCTTTAAGACTTAGTGCTTCTAAATCCCGGTTTTAGTTGTTTCTTTTAACAACTGAATAAGTTTAGACCGATTTAATTTATTTATTAACTTCTGCTTGGACGACTTTAATATCCCATGAAGTCTGTGAGTTTGCGAGATCGTTGTCTTTTGTGGATTCATTGAACGCCTTGTAAGGTTTGATCTGATTTCGATGTACCCATTTAGCAATTGGCTCTTTGCGGCCTTTGCTGATTTTGATTTCGTAGACGACTGAGGACACTTTGTCTGTTATCAGATGAGGTCCAGTCCACCTGGGCATTAGTTTGCGGGCGAGAGTTCCGGTCCCGGACTCTCCTTTCCCGGTTGCTGGGGCGAACGTATAGTACCAGACTCTGTCTCCCACTTGGAGTTCATTGTGAGAGGCCTTCTGGTCATAGTACGCCTTACGTCCTTCAGCGGATCTTTCCAGGTTTTTCTGGGCGAAAGCAAAAGTGTTTCTGAGGTGTACATTCAAATCTTTGTCTTTGGCATGGCCTAACATCACCCCCCTTTGGTCATGGGGGACCACGAGCACAGGTGAGGACGTCCGTCCATGGGCACAAGTTAGGATGCCACCGTTTAGTTTAAGCTGTTCGCGCAGCTGAGAGAAGACGGTACACAGGAATCGTTTAGGTTTTGGCCAACGTATCTTCTTACGTTTACCTCTTTCCGCGTAATTCAGGTGTGTCACAACTGTCGGCGCAGTCGCAGGTGTGTCTGATTGTACAGACTGCGACGGGTCACTGTCGTTGTGTGTGTCTTCCCACTTCTTGACTGAAGAGGGGCTCTTTGAGTCTGTAAAAACTATGTCATTTCTGATTAGTTCTAGACACAAATGTTCCTGAACCAAGGTTTCATCGAAAGCTTGGCTGATAGCCGATTTACCTGTCCCAGGGGACAGTACAGCAACCTCGGTGTGGGGTCCTTGGATCTCCACACCTTTCTCTACCTGTGGTAGGTAATGTGAGTTTGCCCCCATTTTGTCTGATGAGGGGTCCTCGTAATCTGCAACAATGATGTCCAAGTGACTGTCAGCGTTTGGATGACTGTCATTTTCTGGACTCAGATGCCCTTGAACCAAGGTTTCATTGAAAGCTTGGCTAATTGCCGAATTACCTGTCCCAGAGGACAGTACAGCGTCTTCGGTGTGGGATCCTTGGATCTCAACACCTTTCACTACCTGTGGTAGGTAGTGTTCAGTGAGTGCTGAATGTGTCAGCTCGCAGAGGAGGTTCTCTTGTTGGGCCAGAGTCTGGTCCAACTGTTGAGTCTCTTCTGTCTCACCTGTAGTTGAAGGTTCACTTACCGGGCTCTCGTCCTCGGATGAGGAGTCCCTTGTGTCCTCAGCGGTACCTGCGGTTAGGCAGTCTGTATCACAACTAGGAGGCACTATTATTGGCAGGGGTTTTCTCACTGTGCTCCACATTTTCCGTTGACCATAATCTATAATCGCGTTGAAGCGGTTTATAAAATCTTGGCCAACCAAAAATGGGAATGAGTCAAGTTTAGACACAAACACCGGGTGGCGTAGTGTCATTTCGCCAATCTGCATGTGAACCATAGCTATAGCTGTTAGGGTTGTTCTCGTCTCTGCGAGACCCTGTAGCTCAATAGCACATTTCTCAAAGGGTATTTGCCTGTCAACACCGTTAGCGGCGGTCCTCAGCTCCTCGAACAGCTTGGCCGACATAATAGTTATATCAGAACTGCCATCCAGGAGGGCTTCACGCTCAAGGACACCTTCCAGTGTGATAGGCAGGTAAGCTTTCTTAGCCACCCCCCTTTGTATAAAGTTACACAGAAACCTCACAGGTCTTGGCACACGTTTCCGTTCACGTGTGACTCTGTCTGTGTACTCATGTTCACTGTCAGCCTCTTGTTGGCTGTCAGCCTCATGACCTTCAGGAAGTTGTTGACTATCAACAGTTTGTTTGCTGTCTTCGTCATCAACTGTGTGCTCTGAGTTATCAAAGACAAGGTCACTCATTGTCCCAGTATGGTCATCCTCTGTATCATTCAAGTTTTCAAACAACCAACTTACATCCACCACCTCATCAGAGCTTGGAGGTTTGATGCCTTTGTTCTGGAACGTTTGCGACCTTTTGCATGTCTCGGAATGTGTCATCCGAGGTGCAGGTCCACGTCTCAGGGGTCCCTTCCGGGCCCACCCTGGTCTTGGGCGTCCTGTAGAGCTAACACCCACCTTTAGTTGTTCTTTAGTTTGAAAATCTTGTTTAATCTCGCCTTTTTTAGGACTGGAATCCAGCTCCAGCGAGTGGGATTTGACCGCTTCACCTGGGGACACCTGTAAGGGTGTTTTGATTAGCATGTTAGCTTCAAATGCATTTATAGCACACTGTTTTATTTCTTCCATGGTTTGCTTTTTTGGAATAACCATGGTGAGCAGCTGAAGTCTTATCTCAAAGACGAGATGGAAGAAGAAAGACCACTTAAAGTCTTCATCTTCTTCCATGCCTGGTGTATATTTATCACCAAAATGAGCTTTAAGAAGCCTGTCGTAAAACATCAGAGGATGTTCACCTGCTTCTTGCCACACGTACCTGTCAACTGAGCAGTCACCACCTCGGCTCGTTCTAAGCCATTGTGGGGCCCTGATGGAGTGGACCCTCTCACTTGTTTCACCCTGTTTAACGTCCATTATTGTATTGATTTTGTGTGAAAAAAAAATCAAAAGATTGTTCTCATGTTAGTGTTTGCAAATAAATATTCACTTTTAATGTAGCACTGAGTCAAATAAACTAATCAGCTGAGGTTTACGCGTTTCACTGTGTAATAAGTATTCATAGGTACCTTTTTTCAGGTTTTTACCCTCAATGAACTTTGTAAAAGTTAAATGCACTCTTGCAGTGTTAACTTTAAAATAGAACTTACGTTCAAACAACAGTTACTAACTAACCCAAGCAGCCTGATTTCCGTTTTTTCTTACTCAAACGCTTATAAAAGAGGGCTGACTTAAATGCAATGACTTCACTAAAATGTGACAGGATGCTGCTTGAGCATGCCTTTAAAAAGATGTCTTGCAGTCTCAGTGAAACTGATTTTGTACTGCATTTGACAGTTATCAGGAGTGAAAAAGGACGTTCTGTTCGTTATTTTAAACAATTTTTTATTTAAAATAAACGAGTGTTCGTGCGCTCAGCATAACAGTACAGTAATGATTGTGCACAGAAAAACGTTAAAAATGCCAATTTTAACTAAAAGTGTGCAGTTGTGCACACCAATTCTGTTTAAAATTCAGAGATGTGAAGAGCTTAATGTGGAAACGCTCTGTTCTCCATCATTTTTCATATATTTAATTTGAAAATCAAATAAAAGAATACTTTTTGAGTGTTATTTTAAATCTCTTCAGTATTTAAAACAAGCATCAATTGTTTGTCTGTACCTCTGTTATTCTAAAATTTTTATTTAAAATAAACAGGAATTTTTGTTTGTGTACAGAACAATTTTTTAAAGCTGGTAATTTCACCATAAAAATGCTGACTTTTTTATGATGTTTTTGAGAAAACTCATCTGTCAACGTCTTTTAACCAACAGGGGGCAGCATCGAGACTTAATGTTATCACGAAGAGACTGATTTTGTTTATTCAGTATTTAAACTAAAAACAACCTTTTCAGAATTAGTTTCTAGTGTGTCAGTGATAAACGCTCGAACCACGTTCTTGTCAGAGACAAATCTATGTTGTTAGACAGTTTAGATGGCTTTAAATGAGTGTTTAAACTCTCAGTGAAATCTCCGTTTGTCCTGTGAGTGTGTGAACTGCTTGTCACCCGAAGTGCACCTGGAAATGACGACACAAGTAGGCGGGTCGACGCAGCGCGTCACCAGCTTCCGTTGAGCGAGGCGGAGCTCGCTAAACAGATACGTGACGTCAACCAATCAATCACAGCGTTTGTAGTTCATTCCCAAGCGTTCATGGTGAATGAAGTTTTCTTACCTTCGCCCAATGCAGTACCGGAAATGACGACAAAGTGGGTTGGTCGCAACAGCGTGCGTTCCCAAATCAGCAAATCAGCGTTCGCTACGAGAGTGATTGACAGTTCACAGCTCTCTTCATCCAACACAGCTCATAAACAAAACGTGTGGGACACGTAACTCTTTAACGTTAGCTTAGCACAACAGAACACAACTTTATAGACTCGTAATCAACTCAAACGCTTCAAATTAACTCCCCAAAACTCTGAAACGTGCGGCGAACACACCTAGACAGGCCAACTTAGTTACGCTCAGTCAAGGGCGGAGTGGCCATCGGGAGGTTCGGGAGAAATCCTGATGGGCCGCGTCATGAATGGGCCGATAGGCGCACGGGGAAAATGATGACGGTTGAATAAATCTGCTCAAAATTGACTTGTCCCTGACTTTAGGCTGCAGGCTGCAGCCTTAAAGGGAGGGAGCGCTGATCACTTTAAGAGACTGCAGCCTGCAACCTCTTAAAGCGCTGATCCCTTTAAGAGACTGCGCCTCCGTTTGGGAGCTACCATTTGATAAAAAAACACCCCTGAAAGTTCACCATTGGTTGAGTCCAACCCAGAACCGAAGCACGTATTTTCCAAAACATCAGGTGATGGAGCAGCGCAGAGTCCAAACTGCTAATTAGCAATAAAAATGGACAGGAAGAGGCCAGGTGGAGCTGAAAAAGTCAGGTTGAAGAAAAGAAAGGCGTTACAGGAGGAAGCTGTCAAATGTGCAAAGCAGACATTTTTCCAAAGAGACAGACAGAAGAAGCAACAGGTAATGACATAAATTAAAAACTAGCATAATAAATTAAGCTAATGTCACAACGTTGTACTATGTCACTAAACTTGCATGAAAGTCAAGTGGGACCTAAACGGACATAGCTTAATTAAAAATAAAAGCAGAAATATATAAATTGACCAATAAATAAATAAACGTCAAAGGACAATTTAAATTAAAAGAGAACTTTATCTCATACCCTGATGCATGCTCAATAATCCAGGTAGAAAAATCTAAAAAAGCTAAGTCTGGTCCTCTGGACATTTTTTGCTTTGTTTTGTTTTTTGAATGTCCAGAGGACCAGACTTGGCTTTTTTAGAACTTTATCTCATGTTTTAAAAATTAATTGACCATCATGTTTTTTTTCCAGCTTAGTTCCAACAAATTATATATTTTAATTCATAATTTTACATTTTACTGTGCTTAAAATACCGGTAGGCCTATATATTTTTTTTGTTTTTACTTTTACTCTTAGATGACTTGTGTTATGTAATTAAATAAATTCCACACAAGTCCTTATTTACGTAATGAGGCAGAAATGCATGAGGTGAAGTGAAAACAGGAGACAGAAAAATGTTAAAGCAACACATTTAATAGACAAATAAAAATAAACTCATGCATATGCATACATATTGCAACCAATGCCAAACTTGTCTCTGATTTTGCTTGTCTTGACCCTAAAAACTTTTCAGAGATGAGGCTTAAAGGACTCAAGAGCTCAGCACTTCAAGAAATCAGCAAAAATCTGCTTAGATTTGATGAGAGAGCCACAGTGAGTACTTTACACACAGAGCTGTCCAGTCTAGCATCCCAGTGGGATAGGCTCAAAAAGTCCCCTCTGGAAGAGTCCACTGTCAGGATAGGTACTGAGATGGAACAGGGTGGCCAGGAGGGCTCAGTTGAACCAGAGCTTGAACTTGAAAGCAGGGCTTGTTCTTCTTGCAGAAACTGTGTTATCTGTGTTTACCTTATATTGACACAGTATAACCTTTTCACAGATTATATACAGCCCTATAACCCAGTTATAGGGCTGGCATACAAATATTTGTTGACCCTTTCATTGTCTCAGGTTGCATGTGAAAGAAGCTTCTCTACTCTCAAGTTAATCAAGAATAGACTACGAAGCACACTTAACCAGGAGCATTTGGAGGCATAGAAAGAACTTCTTATGTCCATTGACAATGACAAAGTACCAAATATGGTGGCAGAAACTAGTGCACTTCTTAGGCCCTTACTGATGCTGATCACATGTCAAACTCGAGGCCCATGGGCCAAATCTGGTCTCATTGACATTTTATCTGGCCTCAAATTTAATATTTTAATTGTAAAATAGTTTTATGGTTTATCTTTTTGTCACTGTATTTAGTGCAAACTTCTCATGACAGCTGGCCAATGTTCAAGCCAACAAAATTACGTTTTGAGTTTTTCAGTTATCTTTGAGTCTGATATGGAAAGAGCAACAAAGAATTGACTTATCTTTTTCTGTTTTTTAAGTCAACTAATTTAGTTTTTTTCCCCACCTGATTTGCTGAATTGTAACAAAATGTAACAAAAAATTATAACAAAAAAAATGTTGTTGATTGTATTGCAATTAAGAAAAATTATAGGCTACATTTTTGCCTAATATTTTTAAAATGTGAAAAAATGGGCCACTCTTGGCCATTAAACTCCCGGGCTGAAAAGTTGTCCCACTCCGCCCCTGCGCTCAGTAACATAGCACTGCAGCTGTTGAACAAACACGGACTCTCTCAGAGCGCGTCAAGGTCGGTTCTGGTCCACTGTTAGTGGAGCAGAAAACTCGGGTCTGAACCCATTCGACAACGTTCTAACAGTAATATGCTTCTTTGACCTGCTCTAAAATGTAAAATACCACAACAGCAATCTTGTAGATGTTAAATTAGCTTTCAGGTTCTATGACTCGGCGGTCATTTCAACAAAGCGTTGTACAGGAGTCCGTGCGTGAACTGGATCGGAACCAGAACCCCCACAGACCACGGGCTGACAAAACTTCACCTGAATGCTTCCAACAGCGTGTAACAGAGTTGAAACGATAATAATCTCACAGCTTCAAATGATAAAAACATGCAGAATCTGCCTGTCTTGACACTTCCAGCCAAAATTATTATCCTTAGAGTTTAAAACTTGGATCCTAATATGCAAACATGACATTACAGTTCACGAGAGACCACAGATTTATCAATAAACTTTCAGAAAACACGTACGGCCACCAGATGAAGTATTAGGGAAGGGTCAGTTTTAATACTGACCTCTTTACCTTAATTACTTTACTTATTCAGATTGAATAGTAAATTCACGGATTCTTTTCTTTTTCAGTTCATTCAATATTTCTGTGATCTTTATGATGGACAAATAAACAGAGCTATAGAGTGACAAAGACGGTAACTTAGTTGGTATGCCAGGCGACACTACCATTTATTTAAAATAAATCACTAAATTAACACCATTACACTTGATTGATATGATTTCACTTTCTTTCAATTTAATACGTCAGCACACTTAAATTCAACACAACAGACTTCAATACTGGATGTTAACATATTTAGTCTGTGGGCTCTTTAGCTTAAAATAGTTTCCAGCTTAGATTGAGAGAAAAGAGAGGAGGAAAGATTTAAGAAGAATTGGGAGGTTAAGAGAGGAAGTTTATCTTGCATTTATGAAACCAGATGACACTCTTCCGTACGCGTCCAGCTAAGATATCATCACACCTCCAGCAAGCAAACAGCGGCTCCTTTACCTTAAGACGTCCGCCTCGGTTCTGGTAAAGAGCTGTGATCAGCTTTGGACTGACGAGTCGTCGGTCCCGCAAGTCCAAGCTGGACTCCACGCGTGTTTACCTTGTCGGTGTCGGTGATACTCGCTTTCGTCGGCAGAAGCCGTGGCAGTCGTGGCTTTTTGGCTCAAGATAATTTATTCCAGGAAGGAATAACAAAGTTTGAGCTTACGCTCATTCGAAGTGGACTCATAACAGCAGGTTATCAGTCCTTAGCTGAAGACGAAGGTCGTTAGCTCTTGACCAAACGTACCCCAGCTCTTTGGGAAAGGTTCACATCTCTTTGAAGTTCCCCCAAACTCTGAAGCGTTTCCGCAAAAGTTAGAACTTAAAAGAGAATTAGAGAGGAGAGAAACTTGTCTCTTTTTCATTGGTCCACTTGTTATCACTATTCAAGGTGAAATTCAGCGCAGAGAAGGAAATTGTTTAGGAAAAGACAGAGCAGCTGGAGCCCTTTTCATGAGAAACAACGGATTAACTGTCTTCTGACTTTCTAAACAAAACCGTCTGGTCTCTCTGACCCGAGATTTCAACTTTAACACAGCAGTGAACACCGTCTAACTCTTACAGAATAACACAGCTTAAAAGCACACATCATGAAAATGACAAAAGTTATTCTTTTGATCACATTAGAATAAAATCAAAGATAGAAATAGTCTCTTTTGGTGACTATATTCTCAGACTACAACTAATGGAATTGATTTGTAGTAAATGTCTTGCTTTACTGAGAGGTCAGTAAAGGTCATCTCTGGAACAGTTCAAAAGTACACAGGTGTAATAAAGTGGACAAGGGCATGCCCACTACAAGACAAATGAATAAAATCAAAGAAAAATCAAAGAAACCTAAAGCCACATTTTTTTCCCCCTTTTTTTTCAGATCATTGGCAACATGGAACGTAGCCAGGAATTCTACACGAGCATCTAAAGCGAACTTTGTAGTCAAAGCAGGGTCCATTTTTCTGGTCCTTATTGCGGCAAACAAATCCTTTTCTGGTGTTGTAGCTGAAATATAACAGGAAATAAAAATAATTGTTTATAGATACCACAGTTTTCTTTAAAATCTCCACTTTAAACATTAAACTGGTTTAATGTTTGTGCAGTTCGTTTATTCGTGTTTACCTTTTACAATATTAAATTTTATACTTGGCCAACATTGCAGACAGATGATGCATTGTTTTTAAACATTTTAAATCTGCAATTCTGTTATCATTATGAAGTTACTCTAAAGAAAATGTTCATATTAAAAATGTTTTCCAAAGACTGTTTAAGGAGGAGCTTAATGTATTAAGACAACTCAGAGTGAAAAATGGTAAGCTTAGCTACTCCTTTCTATGAATAATTATGTGTATAGACAACTTACGCATAGAATTCCTGATGCGTCTTTCCAGCTGGAATTTCTTTATCAGCTGTAACAGCCTGAATGTCGGTAGGTTTCTCACAAATTTGTCCTGGGTAAGCTTCTATCAGAGACTTCAAATCCTCATAGTCACCAGTTCCAGTGGGACTGTCTTGATTGAACCAACTAGTCCAACACTGTCGACGGAAACGACCTGGAGGTACTGTGGTGCAAAAACAAACAGTTTAAGTGAGAACTCAAACAACAACAACAACAAAAACAAATAAACAGGAAAAGTGAAAAACATTTAGAAATTACACTTTTTAATTTTTTATTACAAAGCAATGAGTTTACAAACTCTCCTTTATATATTAAAGGGGACCACAGATGCAAAATTCACTTTTTAATGTTTTTGTACTCAACTTTGGGTATTTACTTCATAAAAAAACAGTCCTAAGGCCAAAAAAATGCACCCAGTGGTTTATTTACTATAAGTATATTTATTTATCTTAGATAGAAACGCGCCGATTGCACTTCCTGCGGTTTGTTACGTCACAAACCGCAGCCACAACCCACAGCCACAACCCATCCCAACCTTTGTCCCGCCCCCGTCACCTAGCAACCCCTGGTAATGCTCCACCCACGCGGTTCCTGAGTTCATCTCAGCCTGCACACTAGGTGGCGGTATGCACCTAACAGTTGTTTGCGATCCGCCATAAATCAAATGGAGAAGAAGAAAAATAGTTCATCTCAGCAGAATGGCTCCTAAAGTTAAATGTTGCGTTGTTGGCTGCATTACACAACATGTGTTGATACACACTCTTCCAGTCTCAGAGAGCAGAGATGCGTGGCTTAATTTTATTTTTAATAGCAATGTCCAGGCGACATTACCGTAGAAGAATTACACTTCTTATACGATGAAGGACTACCGTCATACAACTGCCAGTTTGGTTGAGTGGTTAACGCGCTCGAACGCCACTCGGGAGACTTGGGTTCGCATCTTGTCCATGATTTTTTTTTTTCCCCCCTTTTTTTTTAAACTCCTGGCGCAGATAATGGAGCACTAAGCAGATTTAAAATTGATAGTTTTCAGATGGGAACAGATGTGTGCATGTTTGTGTGAGTGTGTGTGTTTGTGTGTCGGGCGGCTCCTCGGAGAAACACAGATAAAAAGATAGCCCCGCTGTGAGTGTGTGTGTGTGCTTTCCTCCATCCAGCTCGCGCGCACAGGCAGAGGGTGGGAGAGTCAGAGGAGACATTACAGAGGAAGAATAAAAAATGACACGACAACTTGTACACTCTGATCTGTCGTGGTCCAGTTCAGCTCAGCTCGGCTCTGTGGTAACGTGTGTTGACTTCCTCGTCTGCCTTTGGAGGGCGGAGTTAATGCAAGCAGAACTTTGAAGGGCGTGCCACGAGATCTCATTATCATAAACCGGTCGTTTAAAACGAAAGTTAAAAATGGCAGAATTAAAAAGGGTATAATTGATTATCTAAGAATTATTTTGTGTATTAAATTGAATAAACAGTGTCTGGTAACCCCAAAGAAATACCATAAAAATTTTAAAAACATATCTGTGGTCTCCTATAAAGTATTTAATAATGTTCTTTATATTTACAGTATTTAAATCGTCTTAACAGTAATACTATTTTGATCAAAATTACCTTAAACACCAGAAAATGCTTTGTGAAAATTTTTACCTTGATGACTTGGTTCCATGTAAGCTGTGAAAAAAAAAAATCAGAATAATGCAAGTTAGTGGTTTTAGTTGTGTAAATATTGTCTAAACTAAAATGTATTAGTGCTGTCATTATGTTCAACATACCAAGCAGTACAACTGCAGTAAATGCAAGACTCAACTGAAACAGAAAATGTGTATTTTCATTTAAAATTATTTTTGTTGTTCTCATTTATAACTTTAATTAAACCAACAACTACGGAGCACAAGTCAGTGTATCTCTTGTGCTGGTCCCAAGCCCAGGTAAATGGTGAGGGTTGTGTCAGGAAGGACATCCGACATAAAACACTTTTACCAAAACTATAATAAGAGTTCATCAAAGTAAAACCATACCAGATAGTTTGAGACCAGGACTGCCATCAGTGCTGTTGACAAACAGGGTACCGGCAGAGGAGACCACAAGGAGGAAAAAGGGTCAGGAGGCAGAGGAAGAAGAGGAAAGTCAAGAATGTCGAACTAAAGGTTGCAACTCTAAATGTGGGGACAATGACAGACAAAGGTGGAGAGCTGGCTGACATGATGCAGAAAATGAAGGTACCTAGATGTTTTATGTGTCCAAGAGACCAAGTTGAGGGGCAGCAAGGCTTGCAGCATTGGAGCAGGGTTCAACCTGTTGTACCATGCTGCGAATTGAAAGAGAAATTGAGTAGGGGTAGTCCTGAAGGAGAAGTTGGCAAATAATGTATTAGAGGTGAAAAGTGTCAGATAGGGAGATCTGCCTGAAAGTAGAGGTAGAGGGTATGATGCTAAAAGTTGTCAGTTATGCTCCACAGGTTGGCTGTGATGTGGAGGAAAGATACATTTTGGAAGGATCTGGATGAAGTGATAGAGAGTATCCCAAGGGAAGAGAGAGTGGTGATCGGAGCAGACCTGAATGAACATGTTAGTGAAGGAAACAGAGGAGATGAGGAAGTGATGGGTAGGTTTGGTGTCAAGGAAAGAAACCAGGAAGGACAGATGGTGGTGGATTTTGCCAAGAGAATGGAAATGGCTGTAGTCAATACCTATTTCTGTTCTATATCTATTCCTGTATAAATAAAGGTTGAATGAATGAATGAATGAATTTCCAAAAGGAGGAAAATAGAGTGACATATAGGAGAGGAGGAAGGAGTATGCAGGTAGACTACCTGTACATTCTGTGTAGAAGAGGAAACATGAGAGAGATGGGAGACTGTAAGGTTGTGGCAGAGGAGAGTGTGGCCAGACAGCATTGGATGTTGTGTGTAGAGTGACTCTTGTTGTGAAGAAGAGAAAAAAAGATTGAAATCAGAGAAGAAGACCAAATGGTGGAAGCTGAAGAAGGAAGTTGTGAGAAATTCAAAGAGGAGATGTTAAAGGCTTGAGGTGGTAAGAAAGAGCTTCCAAATAATAATAATAATAATAATAATAATAATAATGAATTTAATTTATAACACACTTTTCATTAATGAAAATCTCAAAGTGCTACAATGTGCAACATAATTAAATGTCAATAAAACAAGTAATAAAACAAGTAAAATCAATAACAGTATCAACTAAGATCAAAGGTAGGTATCATGAGGAGGTAGAGTATGCTCGAATGAAAAGAAAGGTCTTCAAGCCGCTCTTAAAGTCAACCAGTGACTGTGGAGCTCTCAGGCAGTCAGGAAGAGAGTTCCACAGGTGGGGGGCAGCCACACTGAAAGCCCGGTCTCCCATGGTCCTTAATTTGGTTCTCGGAATGTGAAGGAGATTACTGTTCTGTGACCGCAGAGATCCGGGTGGATGAGTATGGAATAAGAATGTCCTTTAGATAATCTGGTGAAGTTCCGTGTAAGCATTGATGTGTAATGAGAGCAGTTTTGTACTGAATTCTGTAGGCGACAGGAAGCCAATGGAGGTTATGTAGAATGGGCGTAATATGTTCAAATTTACGAACTCTCAACAAGATCCTTGCTGCACTGTTTTGAATATATTGAAGCTTCTGAAGGTATTTGCCAGGGATTCCAATAAACAGGGAGTTGCAGTAGTCGAGCCTGGAGGAGACAAAAGCATGGACGAGCTTCTCAGCATCGGAAAAAGTTAGGGATGGGCGAAGTCTGGAGATGTTTCGAAGATGGAAGAAACAAGTTTTAAACAGAAGCTTAATGTGATTTTCAAATGTAAGATGAGAGTCCATTTTTATTCCAAGATTTGTAACAGAGGTGGAGAGGGGGATGTCTTGTCCAGAAAAGGAAATTGTTGTTATAGTTGATGTTTGTACCTGGTGAGGGGTGCCAATCATTATGGCCTCAGTCTTTGAGCAGTTTAATTGAAGAAAGTTCTGATTCATCCATGCCCTTATGTCCTCCAGGCAGGCAGAGAGGGCAGTGAGTGAAGATGGAGATGACAAGGTGGAAGATGAGGATGCTCCAGTCCTGATGTAAAGCTGTGTATCGTCGGCATAACATAACAAATAATGGGACTACTACTGCAACAGTAATTAGAGAGACAGGTAGGAAGATACTTTTGTGTCATCTGGACAGAGAATGGATGATAAGGATTCCTGGTGGTGGAATATTAAAGTACAGGAAGCTATTCAAAGTAAGAGGTTAGCCAATAAGAAATATGACAGTGAGAGGACTGAAGAGAG
>JBBPBX010060984.1:8461-21262 GCA_038048925.1 Garcialebias charrua
AAAAAAAAAAAGTTTTCCATTTGAACTCTTACATAGTCAATGAAATGAAATGAAACTGGTATCGGGTCCTGTAGTATCTGAGCCGTTTTATGAGTACCAGTACGAGTAAACGCACATGGTATCGGTGCATCCCTATTAATTGATAAAGCTCCTCGGATGAGAAGCGAAACGTCTTGTTTGTTACAAATAAAGTCCAGTTGTTCTGTATTGAACGCCTTTTTTGATTTTATCATGTCCTGGACGACTGCGAATCTTCACCAGCGTAAGGTAAAATATTAATTTACTACAACCAGCCCAGAGTGTGTTTGGACCAGTCCTAACCAGTCCTGAACATCTGGACTCTAAAGTTTTTCTCTATTTTTCTTTACACAGCTCTGTCACAGGCCGTGTCACAAACTTGTCATTGAATTGAAGTCTGGGCTGTGACCGGGTCAGTCCAGAACATCCACCTTTTTGTCTTTAAATCCGTTCGGCACAGTTTTCACCGGATGCTTCGGGTCATTATCTTGCCGTAGATCTTTTGCAGACATCATCAGACTATCCTCCAGGACTTCCCTTTTTTTTTTGCGGCATTCGTTTGACCTTTTTATCCTCACAAGCTGTCCACGGTTGGCTGTCAAGAAGCATTCCCATAGCATGATGATGCCACCACCGTGCTTTACAGAGGAAACGGTGAGTTTTTGGTGATGTGGAGTTTTCCACATGTTCTTCAGTAAACTTTATTTTTTTCAACAGTGTCTTTCTCGTTCCCACTCTCCCACAAAGCTCAGGCAGGTGACAAACTGAGGAAACAGTTGTTGTATGCTCGGTCGCTCTCATCTCACCGGCTCAAGCTTGGAATTCCCTCAGAGTGGGGTCAGTCAGTTTGTGAGGACGGCCTGCTCTTGGTAGATTTACACATGTCCCATACTCCTTCCATGTCTAGAGGATGGATGTAACAGAACTCCTGGAGGTTGAGCATCTGGAAATGTGCTCGTATGACTTGAACAGTTCAGTCATGCTGCTGCAATGGAACCAGTTCAACACTGTTTTGCTGAAGACCTCCCATGAAAAAGACCTCATCTGAATGGGAGCAGATGTTGCATTTCTTCTGCATTGATGTAGCCTTTCCAGATGTGTAAGCTGCCCATGCCAGAGCCACTGATGAACCTCCATACCATCAGAGAGGCAGGCTTTTGAACTGTGGACTGAGAACAAGCCGGACGGTCCTTCTCCTTATTAGAACAGAGGGCAGATGGTGTTTGTGTTTTACAAAATTATAAAAACATTTAATTAATCTGACAACAGAACAGTTCTGGACTTCACCTCAAATGAGCTCTGCTCCAGAGAAGACGGCAGTGGTTCTGGGTGTGATCACATATGACTCCTTTGTCTGATAGAGCTTTAAGCAGCATTTGTAGATGATCTGTGGAAGTGTTCCTGAGCCCGTGCAGTGATGTCCAGAACAGAACCAGACCAACTATTAATTATTATATTATTGATATAATTATTTTATTAGAAGAAAAGAAACAAAAATAATTTCTGACTGGTTTCTTCTACCGCACCAGTTGTATGCAGGGCTGTATTTCTCAGCAGCCATTGAGCCCTCCACCTGAATTTTCTTATTTCTTTGTCTGTTTAAAATCTTCTTTCTGAACAAGACTGCTCAGGAAGACCCTTAATGCTACACTTCAATGTTTTGTCTATTAGAACCAGACAAGTCAATTATGAGACAAAAGAAACCAAACTTCCCTGATTTAAGCCGCATCAAGTAAAGTTAAATTGTGTGTTTTACACCACTGTTATACTAAAACTTTGAACATGTCTTGAAGTATATTTGAACTCAATGTTTATCAGCTCAATAAAATAAAAAAAAACTAAACTGAGTTGCCTGTTATGATGCATTAACAACAAGTCAGCACTCTGAAGTAACTGAATAAGAATCTTCAATAACTACAAAAATTATATATACATGGTATATATATATATAGCCATATCATATCGTTCATGATAATACCAGAAAAAAAAACTTGCCTGGGAAAATAAATTAAATCATGATATGCTAATTTCATGACATAAATACGTCAGTGTTTCCCCTACCATTATACAAGCGGGGCACCCCACCCCGTTAACAGAACCGAGCGTGACAAACTACTGAACCAAACTGGGTACCCGCCACCGCTAAGATAGCCGTGCGCAATATAGCTAAAAAGCTAAAGGCAGGCATTGCTCATGCTGCCTCTTCCCCCCCGCTCTAAACTGCCGGTACAAACAGGCGCAGCTCAGCTGTGCCTGTTGAGTTCCACAGTCCATGGACCAAGAAAAGAGGCAGGTGATCAAAAACAGATCAGTCAGAGAAATGAATAATTCCTGCAGGAACAGCTGAAACACCAACAAGCTTCAGGGTCAGCTGATCACCTTGTTACATGTTCTGGAAGTTATAGCTCATTTAAAGGCAACATATATTTTGTTGTATGTTACATTTATGCTCAACACATCTTAAGCTTCAATTTATTTAGTTATTTTGGGAAACTGCACCTGCACTTTAGTTTTTGTGGTGGATTTTGTTGATCTATATTTTGTGCAGACTTTTTCAGTCTAAATAACAGAAGGCTCTTTTTATTTTTATACTTTTAGACTGAATACTAGACTGAGGCTATTTTTCCTCAGCATTCTGACTTTAATCTCAGAATTTTAAGAATAAATTCAGAATTCTGGAAAAATAACAAAGATTTTGTGCCGTGGCCCAAATCCTTTTCCATAATAACATGATTTGAGTTTCTGTTTTGTTTTCTGTATTGATAGATTGTGATTGCCAAGTGTCATTTGATCATCTGCCACAAATACAAATAAACTAATTACCAGTATTTGCAGCCATGATGTCTTTTATTTCATCATTGCTCTGCTGTGGAAACTCTATATCTAGGGTGGATCATGCTGAGGAAAATCATGCAAAGAGAAGAGTTGTGTCAACATCGATGCATGCAAACACACAAATTCATGCACAAACATGACAAGCAAACAAACAAACAAACACAGACACCACCCAGAGGTGGTGCTGACAAGGAGGTTATCAAAAAGGCCCAAAGGATCATGAAGATGAAAGGTGAAAGCAGCCTGGGGTCAAAGACTGAGAGTGGGACAGCATCTCCACACCTGGCTCTGGGTTGGTGTGTGTGTGTAGAGTGTTAATATGTTTTCTTTCATGTGATCCAAGCTGCAGGTGAGTCTGTGTGCTGGTACTCACACTGAGTGCTTGGGTCAGTATCTGTGGTCAGTTTGACGTAGTTGCTGGGAAACAGACCCTCCCTCCCGTTCAGCTCTCCTTTCCACCAATCACAGTCGTCCTTGTTGAGCACCGTGATCACCTGACCCTTTTGGAAGGCGAGCTCGTCGTCGTTCTGAGCCACATAGTCATACATGCCGATCACCTGACACAGACCTTCATGACGGGAAACGAAGAAGAGACACGGGATCAAAGACAGTCAAAAACAGGTTCAGTTTAAAATAAATGGTGTTTGTTCTCTTCTCCTGAGAATCTTCACCAGCATATTTCTCTTCTCCTGCTACTTGTGAGGCCATCAAGACACCTGTGTCCACTCTGAAACCGTTACAAGCTTCAACAGGTGAGACGAGAGAGATCAATTCAGTTCAATTTATTTTTATAGCTCCAAGTCGCAACAGAAGTCGTCTCAGGGCACTGAACAGGAACGTTCACATACTGTACATAGAAAAGCCAATTAGTAAAGTTCTCTATCTAAGGAAGCAGCAGATTGTGCTGAATCTTCACTTTGTCACAGTCTCCCATCCTGAGCAAGCACAAAGGAGACAGTGGAAAGGAAAAAACTCCAAGAAACCTCCAGCAGAACCAGGCTCAGGACGAGCAGAAAATCTAAACATTTTGAGTATTTCCCTGCTTACAAGCAAAGCTTTTTTCCTTTGCAGCTGGGAAATCCTGATATTAAAATACCGGTACGGTTTGAGGTTTCCTCTTTCAAAAGATGTCAAGAAATCCTCGTTAGAAAATGCTGAAAATAGGATGCAAACCCATAGGTATTAAAATGTTGCAGAAAAAGCCAGGAATCTGGAAATGCATCACGGCCATTTTGACCAAATCAGACTTTTCATTCAACATTTATGTATCCACCTTATTCCTAGCCCCCATGATCCCTTGCGCGAATTATGGGAACGACTTCCGCCGGAAGTGAGAGCAGCAGTTAAAGCCCAGTCTACTGGCTGTATTTATCACGTTTGTTTTTTTATTTCTAATTAATTACAATGGTTACTTCGTGTTGGGTCAGTGGGTGTTCCTGTCGGGTAGACGTTTGTTCAAAGCGCAGTTTTCACTTCATCCCAAAAATAAGTAAACGTGAAGGATTTATCTCCATCGGACGAGCTGACAGCTGCCCCTCCTCTGCTCGGATCTGCTCTCGAAGACGTCGTGTTCAGATCACGTTTTCTCCGGTAAACAAAATATTCTACATAAATCATTTTGTGAAACAATTTCAGAACAATGTGAGAGTATAATTTTCTCTGTGTTGGAGCTGTTGTTGTTTTTTTCTTCATGATTTAGCATTGTCTACTAGCTGTGGTTAGCTTAGCATGTAGCGTTAGCATCTGTTAAAGTATTTACTAAACAAATCTGTGGATAAATAATATAACTACATGTGTGTGTAATACATTTGCAGTACATACATATGCTGTGTGTATGTGTATACTGTATGCACACTATATATACAGTATATACATACATACTGCACATACATACTGTACTGTAGTACTGTTTTGATTGTAGGTCCCTGTTACTCTCATGTGAATAAAGCAGTGGGATGCTGTTTGTACAGAAAATATTCCATAACACAAGTTCATCTTTTGGTTATTACTACATTTGTTCTATTGAAATATTTATTTTTTCAGGAAGGCCTGCACACAAGTCACAGACTGGTCTCCCACGCTGAAGTTGACAGACACACTTACTCTGAGACGCAGGAGCAGAAGAACAAGTAATGACACAAGCACCTGGCACAATAATTCAAAAATATTAAAGTAAATCTAAGATAAAATTACTGAAATCAATATAAAATTGAACATTACAGTATATCTTTGTGAATGAGTAAAAAATGTAGGAGCAACTGTATTTATTCTTTCTACTTTGAGTAGCAAACTTGGTCTTATTTTAGACTTTGTGATGCAAACATGACAGTTTTATTCTTTTTTTTTTTAAGGTACAGACGAGTGAAGGGCCGAGTTCCATCGTCTTGGATTCCGGAGGGGTTTGCTGCTTGCGCCAGTCGTCCAGTGGTCGTCCAGTGGTCGTCCAGTGGTCGTCCAGTGGTCCCACATGATGAGGAATCTGTTCCAGTTTGTTTAAAATCAGAAACTGCCCATCATTTCTTGTTGAGTGTATTTGACCTGGTATTTATTCTTGTATTTATTCTGCAGCCAATCATTTTCATTAAAAGACATCAAATCACCCACAGTTCTCATATTGTATTCAGTTTCAAATGTTTTTAGTTTATTCATTCATTCATTCATTCAACCTTTATTTATACAGGCTTGCCTCGTTGAGCCACGGGGACTCATTTACAAGAGGGACCTGTCTCACTCACACCCAGGGTCAATTTAGAGTTACCAATCAGCCTAAAATTTATAATTATAGCTTTTATTCTTATCAATCTCCTCCTGGAGGAGGAACCACAGCAACGTGCATGTTTTTAAGTTTTGTACTTGTCAATAAAAAACTAAACTGGTAAGTTGCCAAAAAAACAATCACATCTAGTTTTTTTATTTGCAGTAGAACTTCTCATTAGACATTAAACAACGTATCTTATTGAAATAAAGAAGGTGAAACACAGCAACACCAAATGCACTTCAAACGCAGATTTATTTATAGAAATTATATTTTCACTCATTTGTTGCTGTGGTACATAACTGCACACAAACTTCTGGACCAACTGGAGCGTCATCCATCCCTGGAACTCACCTTATGCAGAAATATAACAGAAAGGAGGAAAAGAAAAGTACAGTATACAAACATTAGGGTTCATTTATGAACACACACAATAATAATAATAATAATGAATTCAATTTATAACGCACTTTTCATTAATGAAAATCTCAAAGTGCTACAAGGAGCAACAGAATTAAATGACAATAAAACAAACAATAAAACAATTAAAATCAATAACAATATCAGCTAAGATCAAAAGTAGAATCATGAGGAGGTAGAGTATGCTTGGTCGAAAAGAAAGGTCTTCAAGTCGCTCTTAAAGTCAACCACAGACTGTGGGGCTCTTAGACAGTCAGGAAGAGAGTTCCACAGGCGGGGGGCAGCCACACTGAAAGCCCGGTCTCCCATGGTCCTTAATTTGGTTCTCGGAATGTGAAGGAGATTGCTGTTCTGTGACCGCAGCGAACGGGTGGATGAGTATGGAATAAGAATATCCTTCAGATAATCTGGTGAAGTTCCGTGTAAGCATTGATGTGTAATGAGAGCAGTTTTGTACTGAATTCTGTAGGCGACAGGAAGCCAATGAAGGTTATGGAGAATGGGCGTAATATGTTCAAATTTACGAACTCTCAACAAGATCCTTGCTGCACTGTTTTGAATATATTGAAGTTTCTGAAGGTTTTTGCCAGGGATTCCAATAAACAGGGAGTTGCAGTAGTCGAGCCTGGAGGAGACAAAAGCATGGACGAGCTTCTCAGCATCGGAAAAAGTTAGGGATGGGCGAAGTCTGGAGATGTTTCGAAGATGGAAGAAGCAAGTTTTAAACAGATGCTTAATGTGATTTTCAAATGTAAGATTGGAGTCCATTTTTATTCCAAGATTAGTAACAGAGGTGGAGAGGGGGATGTCTTGTCCAGAAAAGGAAAGTCTTGTTATAGGAGATGTTTGTACCTGGTGAGGGGTGCCAATCAGTATGGCCTCAGTCTTGGAGCAGTTTAATTGAAGAAAGTTCTGATTCATCCATGCCCTAATTGCCTCCAGGCAGGCAGAGAGGGCAGTGAGTGAAGATGGAGATGACAAGGTGGAAGATGAGGATGCTCCAGTCCTGATGTAAAGCTGTGTATCGTCGGCATAACAGTGAAAAGAAATGTTGAACTGATTAATAATTTGACCTAAAGGCAGCATGTAAAGGGAAAACAGCAGGGGCCCCAGAACCGACCCCTGAGGGACACCACAGGAGACACAAACTGTCTGGGACGTGGCGTTGCCAAGACTAACACATTCCAGCCTATTGGAGAGGAAAGATTTGAACCAGTCCAGGACTGTGTCGCAGAGACCGACCTCCACATGAAGACGGTGGAGGAGGATACTATGGTCCACAGTGTCGAAGGCTGCAGTGAGGTCAAGGAGGACAAGGATGGAGGGAGAGCCAGTGTCAGCAGCCAAGAGGACATCATTGGTAACCCTCAGCAATGCAGTCTCTGTACTGTGAGCTGCCCTGAATCCAGACTGGAACTTCTCATACAGGGAGTGTTGTTGTAGGTGGTCCTGCAGCTGAGCAGCAACAGCTTTTTCCAGCACTTTAGACAGAAAAGGGAGGTGTGAAATTGGGCGGTAATTAGAAAAAATGTCGGGATCCAAATTAGATTTTTTCAGAAGAGGCCTAATGATGGCGGTTTTTAGAGGCAGTGGAACATGACCAGATTGTAGAGACTGATTTATTATTTGAGTGATAAGTGGGCCTATTGCAGAATGATTGGTTTTTATGAGAGACGAGGGGAAAGGATCCAGGGCGCAGGATGAAGGCTTCATTTTCTTGATGATGGCCTCCACCTCACTCTGAACAACTTCGTCAAAGCTGTTTAGGGTCCCAGAATGCAGACGGGTGGGTGGCACACTGAGAACGGGGAGGTTGTGGAGCTGAGATCTGATAGTGTCAACTTTGGTTTTAAAAGATGAAAGAAACAGGTCGCATTTTTGAGCAGAGTCCTCAAGAGTTTGCTTAATGGGATTAAGCAGACGAGTGATTGTGGAGAAGAGCTGTTTAGAGTTTCCAGGGCAGGTGTTGATGATGTTAGAATAATATTTGGAGCGTGCTTCTTTAAGAGAATAGGCGTATGCTTTCTGATGTTCTTTATATGCCTGCTTATGCACAGACAGACCAGATGATTTTACACGTCTCTCAATAGCACGGCCAGTTGCCTTCATCTTGCGCAGCTCATCAGTGTACCAAGGAGCTGAGCGCGAGAAAGACACCAGTCTTGTCTTTAAGGGGGCGTGTAGGTCCAGGAGCTCCCTGGACAAACACACACATACCTAGATTATATATATATAACTAAACACACACACACATAGATTATATATATAAATAAACGCACACACACACGCACACCTAGATTATATATATATATAAATAAACACACACAAACACACCTAGATTATATATAAAAGAAACCCACGCACACACACACACACCTATATTATATATATATATATAAACACACACGCCTATATTATATATAAACACACATCTATATATATATATAAATAAGCACACACACCTATATTATATATATATATATATATATATATATATAAATATATATATATATATATATATATATATAAACACAACACACACCTATATTATATATACAGTATAAATAAATATACACAGACAGCATACATACAGTATATAGGTGCGTGTGTTTATTTGCCAGTTATGCACGAAAATATTAGTATCATTTAATCACTGACTACATAAAATCATAACACTAAAAGCTGTCTCTTAAATCATACCTGGTGTTCTCGATCCTCTGGAGGATACAGAGTCTTTTTTCAGGTGGTTTCTCGTAGCCCAGCCACAAAGAAGGATGCAGGTTTTTGTTTTCGGAGCATGTTCAACACACACTAGTTGCAGCCACAAATTCAGCTTCGTCTGATTATTCTTACAGCCACGAACAGCGCAACAGGTACCCGAGCTCCACAAGGACATCTTCGTGACAATATTAGCTCGAAATAACAGAAAACAGAACTTTAACACTTATGCTGCTCAGTTGTGTTAACATGTGTTGGTGCATGATGTCATCAGGGAGGTAAAACAGTTGGCATGCATGAGTGACCTAACGCCATCTGTAGCACCTTCAGGTTGTGGCCCCCAATGTCTCCAGATGTTTCCTCCACGTCTGCAGCAGGACAGGCTGACGGGCATCTGCACAGTTTCACTAGTGTGGAAATCTGATGTGTTGCTGACTTGTTTCTTTTAAAGGGAAGGTACAGTGGCCCCAAAATGAACAACATAAAAATAAATAAAAAAACAGAATTACATTTGGAAAAACACAACAAAAACAACAAAAACCCAACAACATTTGAAAAAACGAAATTACATTTGAAAAAACTGAATGACTTTTGAAAAAACGGAATTACATTAAGCCAAAGCGGAAGTGGCCGGAATCACATTAGAAAAAACGGAATTACATTAAGCCAAACCGGAAGTGGCTGAAGCGGAAGTGGCCCGAATCACATTAGGGAAAAAAACGGAATTACATTTGAAAAAACAGAATGACATTTGGAAAAAACGGAATTACCGGTTTGGCTAAATGTAATTCCGTTTTTTCTAATGTGATTCCGGCCACTTCCGCTTTGGCTTAATGTAATTCCGTTTTTTCAAATGTCATTCTGTTTTTTCAAATGTAATTTTGTTTTTTCAAATGTAATTTCATTTTTCCAAATGTTATGTTTTTGTGGTTTTTGTTGTGTTTTTCCAAATGTAATTCCGTTTTTTTTTTTTATGTTGTTCATTTACACCTTGGGGCCACCGTAGTGAAGGTCTTCTGGATTCACAAGTCAGCCCTGATCTGCCATCAAGCATTCACATTTTTATAGCCAGTTGCCAAAGGCGAAGGCGGAGCCACGTCTTTGTCCTTATCTGTGCGTGGGTGTGTCTGAGCCGTTGGCAACAAACCTCAGAAATAACTGACAGGATTTTAAAGACGCTGTCGTGTTTTTATTGGATCTGCAGCTGGGTTACTTCTGGAGTCAATGATCACAGCAACGGCACACACACAAAAAAAAATGGCTGCAAGTCTGTCAGTTTTGCAGACGATGAGCTAAAATTTGGAGCGGTTGTAGCTGAGAGTCATCCCCAAGTTATACTCTGAGTGCTAACTGACAGCTCAAGACCTGTGTTTAAAACTTTGCCATTAGCTACTGGAGTCTACCTTGTGTGTCTGTTTGCGAAACAGCTCTTGAACCGCTGAGCAGATTTTAGAAAAACTTGCAGAACGTTATCACCGAATGAACATTTACAACTGATGCACAATTCAAGATGGCTGCCACAGTTTATTGACTTCCGCCCTAAACATAAAAAGCCACAACTCAGCCAATTCTACACGTAGTGAGCCAAAACGTGCTGTGAGTAGTAGCTGACAGTAATTTACAACACACAATTCAAGCGCTAACAGATCATGAACGAAAACACGTTGCATCAGATTACACGTGCTCTTTAAGGATTTACCAAAATGTCTATGATGTCATTTCCCCAAATATAAGATGATCTTGGTTGAACTCTGGCATGAAAGGTGAGGAGAACTGTGCATTCCTTTAAGAAATATTATAAGGTTCCCACAGAAAAAATTACAAACACTCTGATTCTGATATAATAGAAATAATTAGTTTATTTATAAAGTCACACAGTTTTTTATTTAAAGTTTATGAGTTTGAGTGCCTGGGTAACAAAGGAGTGTTCTCGGAGACGCAGCGTAGAACCAGCGTTGTGTGTTTTTATTGAGATGAGGCTGCAGGCTCACTTTGTGCACTTCTGGTTAAAAGCAGATGGCTCCATCCAGGTCATAATAATGTGAGATCACTCCAACCCTTCCTGACCGAGCTACCACAGCCTTCTGTGTGGAGCAGAGAGCTGCCAGAGGGCGCCAATGGGAGCAGATGGTGGGGGTTAAAGGACTTGCTTAATGGCCCGAAGTGGGGCAAATGAAGGGTGGAGGCAGATGTGGGTGTTTAATCTTTCCCACCCATGTTTTTATGTTATCGGTCAGGGGAGTTGAACCGGCGACTTTCCAATCACAGGCCCACCTTCTCTAACCTCTGCACCACCACTCCCCTTCCTCATTAATAAGTGTTATTTTGGCAGGTGTAAATTTAATCATCCTGCTCCGCAGTCGATGCTGAATTTGACATCAGCTCGGTTATTAACACCTGAATGAGATTTATTGCACACCCCAGCTAACTTCCAATGATTTGTTCTGTCTTCTGGAATTTAAATAAAAGCAACGTTTTGATTTATTTGGTTGAAATTAGACAAATAAAAGCTTTTTTTATTTTAATTTTTTTAGCTCCTTCAGCTCCACTGCGGGAGCTTCTCATACGATAGTATTAAAGCCGCTCATGGCAAAGTCATGAAGGCCAGTTAAAAAAAAAAAAGTAATAAAATGTTCATTCATAAAATGTGCCCAGTATTTTCTTAATGTCTCCTCAAATAAAAAAGCTTTGAGCAAAGTGTGTGAACAGCTGCCAACAGCCACTTGTTTACTTACGAAAACAGCCGAAGTGGCTGAAAATGGGTCATCCTCTATCAAAAGCTGCTGGGGGATGAGACATTCATCAGTTTTAATATTGTACATATTTACGCTCGTTTTTGTTGGGTAAAGTATGTTAGAAAATACCCTGATGCATGCTCAATAATCCAGGTAGAAAAATCTAAAAAATATGTCTATGTTAGAAAATGTAAAAAGTTCAACTTTTTTTTTTTAATTTTTTAATTTATTTATTTATTCATTCTACATTTTGTAAAGAAAAACATTTTTTACATTGTAACAATACAATGAAAGAAGACAAGAAAAACGTAAAATGAAAGGAGACAGGGAGAAGAAAAAAATCTTATTATACCTGCCCCTTTTTTCTATAATGATAACAACAACAAAAAAAAGCGAGATCAATAAAATAACTCAATCAAATATACAAATTTCCAAGGCACTCAACAGTGATACAAAATGTAAACTATTTACAGAATTTGAATACACATTTGCAATTTGGCGATTTGAGTATTTAGTATTTAATTAACATATTTGCTTTGATAATTTTTTTAAAGACTATAATGGATGTTGTAGATTTAATTACATTTTCTAAACTATTCCACAAGTCAACACCTTGTATTGAAACACACCGTCCTTTCAAACTAGTTCTGTATTTTGGCTTTGCAAAAATCTCCATTCCTTTCAGGTTGTAACAGCTCATTCTTTTTACAAAATGCACTTGTATTGAAACACACCGTCCTTTCAAACTAGTTCTGTATTTTGGCTTTGCAAAAATCTCCATTCCTTTCAGGTTGTAACAGCTCATTCTTTTTACAAAATGCACTTGAACATTTAGAGGCAATGAGTTTTTATGAGCTCTATATACATTACCAACAAAATGTTATAATTTACCAAATCATAAAACTTAAGCAACCTAAGTTGTTTAAACAATATATTCGAAGGATG
This sequence comes from Garcialebias charrua, assembly GCA_038048925.1. Taxonomy (NCBI): domain Eukaryota; kingdom Metazoa; phylum Chordata; class Actinopteri; order Cyprinodontiformes; family Rivulidae; genus Garcialebias; species Garcialebias charrua. Next base: position 20,888 of record JBBPBX010060984.1, read on the forward strand.
GACTTCAAAGGTTAGCAGAAGTTTCCCAAAAGCCGAGCTCTGTCTTGGTGGAGCTCCGCCGCCCTGCTTCAGATATTTATTCTTGACCGTCGTCTAGTTTGTTTTATGTCACATTAAGCAGCAGATTCTCTTTTATATTTCCATCTGAGTGTCTTCATGATTCTATGTGTGTCTGAATCCATCTCAGACAGCCTAATGTAAGTCTGTCATGTGGCTCAGGCGTGCACACGGTTTTCAGCTGATTCAGCCGAGCGCTTTGTTTACATTGAGTGCATACCTGCATTCCAGAAAAGCTTAAGGAATATGTTAAATCTGCTTTTTTTGGAACAATTCAGTATAAACTTTTGTTGTACTTTGCCTTGAATAACTTCAAAA
>JBBPBX010060985.1:0-21262 GCA_038048925.1 Garcialebias charrua
GATTGGATAATGTATCACTAAGATATAACTGTAGTAATAATATAGGGGGCGCTATGGAGTAAAAATTTACATACCATTATCAATGTGTATAGAAGTGTTCACTGATGAATCACATTAAATCTCGTGCAGATCGGATAATGTATCACTAAGATATAACTGTAGTAATAATATAGGGGGCGCTATGGAGTAAAAATTTACATACCATTATCAATGTGTGTCGAAGTGTTCACTGATAAAGCACAATAAATCTCGTGCAGATCGGATAATGTATCACTGAGATATAACTGTAGTAATAATACAGGGGGCGCTATGGAGTAAAAATTAACATACCATTATCAATGTGTATAGAAGTGTTCACTGATAAAGCATAATAAATCTCGTGCAGATCGGATAATGTATCACTAAGATATAACTGTAGTAATAATATAGGGGGCGCTATGGAGTAAAAATTTACATAACATTATCAATGTATGTAGAAGTGTTCACTGATGAATCACAATAAATCTGGTTCAGATCAGATGATGTATCACTGAGATATAACCATAGAAATAATGTAGGGGGCGCACTTGAGTCAAATGTTAAACCACAATATCAATGTGTCCACAAGGGCTCACTGATGATGAACAATAAATCTGGTTCAGATAGGATGATGTCTCACTGATATATAACAGTTTGAATAATCTAGGGCGCGCTCTGGAGTCATATGTTGAACCACAATATCAATGTGTCCACAAGGCCTCACTGATGATGCACAATAAATCTGGTTCAGATCGGATGATGTATCACTGAGATATAACTATAGAAGTAATGTAGGGGGCGCACTTGAGTCAAATGTTAGCCCACCATATCAATGTGTCCACAAGGGCTCACTGATGATGCACAATAAATCTGGTTCAGATCGGATGATGTATCACTGAGATACAACAGTTTGAATAATCTAGGGGGCGCTATGGAAGCTATTTGCTAATTAGCATAAACACCTGTTCAAGGGGTGGGTAATGATCGATCATAATGATTTTGGTACTCCTCAGATCAAATCTGTGGAGTTTAGAACCAAACGTATGGCGACGGCGTTACGTCTTACTTCGCCACGTCACCACGCCCACATGCTCCACCAAAAACGAACAGTATTGGAATGCTTGTTACACCAACATGTCTTCGGTCACTGGACACAATGCCACGCTGATTAGGTAACAGGGGTCCGATATGGATCGTTCAACGTAAAACTTTACACTTCCTGTTGTCAGGGGGCGTGGCTTAAGTGATGTCATGATTTGACCATACAGTTTTGCAGGGGACCGGATGTGGGTCAATCACTGAAGGTTTGATCTATTAGACAGTTTTCGTGTAAGAGCTGTAAGCGTTTCGTTTTTCATGGCGAGATGTCCAACTTTGACGTCTGGCCCCGCCCCTTCAGCATTCATGAAAACGCACAATTTTGATATCGTTTGTTCCCCCGTGCCTTATGAAGAAACTGGCCAAGTTTGAACCAAATCGAGCGAAATTCATAGGAGGAGTTCGTTCAAATGCGGAGGCTGTAAACGGCCAAAAAGGGGTGAAAATTTGGTCATCGTTCCAAAATGGCCGCCTTACCATTTATCGTACAACATTGGTGCCAGAGGGTTTTCTGTGCATCTTGGTGAGTTAGACAAGTGTACCGAATTTCATGATTCTACGTCAAACTAAGGTCAATGCGGAGGGTATTTTGAAAATTTCTAGGGGGCGCTCTTGAGCCGTTTCTGTAGCGATTTGCTAATTAGCATAAACACCTGTTCAAGGGGTGGGCAATGATCGATCATACTGATTTTGGTACTCCTCGGATCAAATCTGTGGATTTTAGAACCAAACGTATGGTGATGGCGTTATGTCTTACTTCGCCACGTCGCCACGCCCACATGCTCCACCAAAAACGAACAGTATTGGAATGCTTGTTACACCAACATGTCTTCGGTCACTGGACACAATGCCACGCTGATTAGGTAACAGGGGTCCGATATGGACCGTTCAACGTAAAACTTTACACTTCCTGTTGTCAGGGGGCGTGGCTTAAGTGATGTCATGATTTGACCATACAGTTTTGCGGGGGACCGGATGTGGGTCAATAACTGAAGGTTTGATGTATTAGACTTTTTTCGTGTAAGAGCTGTAAGCGTTTCGTTTTTCATGGCGAGATGTCCAACTTTGACGTCTGGCCCCGCCCCTTCAGCATTCATGAAAACGCACAATTTTGATATCGTTTGTTCCCCCGTGCCTTATGAAGAAACTGGCCAAGTTTGAACCAAATCGAGCGAAATTCATAGGAGGAGTTCGTTCAAATGCGGAGGCTGTAAACGGCCAAAAAGGGGTGAAAATTTGGTCATCGTTCCAAAATGGCCGCCTTACCATTTATTGTACAACATTGGTGCCAGAGGGTTTTCTGTGCATCTTGGTGAGTTGGACAAGTGTACCAAATTTCATGATTCTACGTCAAACTAAGGTCAATGCGGAGGGTATTTTGAAAATTTCTAGGGGGCGCTCTTGAGCCGTTTCTTTGGCGATTTTTGCCACGCCCCCAAAATACGTAATTTTTCACCAGTCCTGACGAGTCCGCAAAATTTGGTGAGTTTTCATATATGCTAAGACCCCCAAAAAGCCACTTCTTTTGGGGGAAGAATAAAAATAAAAAAAAAAATAATAAACACTACAATTACAATAGGTCCTTGCAGCGCTTCGCTGCTTCGGGCCTAATAAAAAATAATAAACAGTACAATTACAATAGGCCTTGCAGCGCTTCGCTGCTCGGGCCTAATTAAAGCCGCAAGCGGCGTTGAGGCCCGAAGCAGCTTAGCGCCGCTCGGACCTTATTGAGGCGACCGCGCGAGCTCCAGCTCGTCCGCTCGGTCGCCATTTCGAAGTCTCTCGTGTCTACTCCGCACCAGGGGTGCACACGCACAATAAATCTGGTTCAGATCGGATGATGTCTCACTGAGATATAACAGTTTGAATAATCTAGGGGGCGCTCTGGAGTCACATGTTAAACCACAATATCAATGTGTCCACAAGGTCTCACTGATGATACACAATAAATCTGGTTCAGATCGGATGATGTCTCACTGTGATATAACAGTTTGAATAATCTAGGGGGCGCTATGGAGTTATATGTTAAACCACATTATCAATGTGTCCACAAGGGCTCACTGATTATTCACAATAAATTTGGTTCAGATCGGATGATGTATCACTGAGATATAACTATAGAAATAATGTAGGGGGCGCACTTGAGTCAAATGTTAGCCCACCATATCAATGTGTCCACAAGGGCTCACTGATGATGCACAATAAATCTGGTTCAGATCGGATGATGTATCACTGAGATATAACAGTTTGAATAATCTAGGGGGCGCTCTGGAGTCATATGTTAAACAACAATATCAATGTGTCCACAAGGTCTCACTGATTATGCACAATAAATCTGGTTCAGATCGGATGATGTATCACTGAGATGGGACTATAGAAATAATGTAGGGGACGCATGAAGCGCAAGTTTGAGGCCTGGCCACGCCCCTTTAGCATAAACGAAAACGCAAACTTTTGATAACTTTTACTGTCCAATGTGTTAAGGGCATGTTAACCAAGTTTAAAGGCAATCCTTCAAAATCACTAAGAGGAGTTTGTTTAAATACGCAATTCAAAAACATCGGAAAATGACCTTTGACCCAAAATGGCCGACTTTGTTTTTGTTTTGGACCAGGGTTCCAAGAGACTTTTTTGTAGGTCCTGACAATTTACACATGTATACCACGTTTCATAATTCTGGGATAAAGCATGGCTGGGGGCTGATTTTTAAACTAAATTCTAGGGGGCGCTCTGGAAGAATCAGGCCACGCCCACTACATATTGGACTGCAGTCCTGTCGAGGGATGGATAAATATAGATCTTAGTGAATTTGGTGTAGCTGGGAGCTTATATTAGGAAGTTATTTTAGCTTGATGTTTCATGGAGAATGGCCAGATTTGAGGCTTGGCCACGCCCACATGCTTTGACATAGAAAAATTCTTTTGATAACTTTTGACCTTCAATGCCTCAAGATAGTGCTGACCGAGTTTGACGCCTGGATCTCGAAAGCTCTAGGACGAGTTCGCTCAGATATGACGTAATTGATGTTTCATGGAAAATGGCCAGATTTGAGGCTTGGCCACGCCCACATGCTTTGACATAGAAAAATTCTTTTGATAACTTTTGACCTTCAATGCCTCAAGATAGTGCTGACTGAGTTTGACCCCTGGATCTCGAAAGCTCTAGGACGAGTTCGCTCAGATATGACGTAAATGAAATAGACCAAATTTGACTTTGACCTAAGGCCACGCCCACATGCTTTGACTTAGAAAAATTCTTTTGATAACTTTTGACCTTCAATGCCTCAAGATAGTGCTGACCGAGTTTGACGCCTGGATCTCGAAAGCTCTAGGACGAGTTCGCTCAGATATGACGTAAATGAAATAGACCAAATTGTGACTTTGACCTAAAATGGCCGACTTCCTGTTGGCTTTGGACCATTGCTCCAAGAGACTTTTTTGTAGCTCCTGATGAGATACATATGTGTACCAAGTTTCATTATTCTAGGATAAAGCATGGTGTCAATAGACCTTTAAATGTCAAAGTTATAGCGTTTCGTTTGTTTCGGCGAGTACGCCAAGTTCACCGCTCCACTACGCCCCCTGAACATATACGAAAAGTCAATTTTTTTGATAACTTTTAAAGGCCCATGCCTTAACTGCATTCTGACCAAGTTTGAAGCCGATAGGTCGAACGCCTGAGAAGGAGTTCGTCAAAGTTCGACATGAGTAAAACTGAAAAATGACCAAAATTTGACCTTTGACCCAAAATGGCCGCCTACCTGTGCATTTTAGAGGGTACCCCCAATGTACTTTTTTTCTTGAATTGGGGAGATCTACATATGTTCCGAGTTTCAGATCTCTACGACTTACGGTTTTCCCCAACTCACGTTAGGGGGCGCTGTTGAGCAGTTAGGCCACGCCCACTTGCGATTACACCAGATTCATAAAATTTTCGTTGGGGGACAATTTTGGGTGAAGTTTGGTGAGTTTTTGAATATGTTAAAGGCTCCAAACGGCCGCGCGAAGTGACGGAAGAAGAAGAATAATAATAATTAAAGCCGCAAGCGGCGTTGAGGCCCGAAGCAGCTTAGCGCCGCTCGGACCTTATTGAGGCGACCGCGCGAGCTCCAGCTCGTCCGCTCGGTCGCCATTTCGAAGTCTCTCGTGTCTACTCCGCACCAGGGGTGCACACGCACAATAAATCTGGTTCAGATCGGATGATGTCTCACTGAGATATAACAGTTTGAATAATCTAGGGGGCGCTCTGGAGTCACATGTTAAACCACAATATCAATGTGTCCACAAGGTCTCACTGATGATACACAATAAATCTGGTTCAGATCGGATGATGTCTCACTGAGATATAACAGTTTGAATAATCTAGGGGGCGCTATGGAGTTATATGTTAAACCACATTATCAATGTGTCCACAAGGGCTCACTGATTATTCACAATAAATTTGGTTCAGATCGGATGATGTATCACTGAGATATAACTATAGAAATAATGTAGGGGGCGCACTTGAGTCAAATGTTAGCCCACCATATCAATGTGTCCACAAGGGCTCACTGATGATGCACAATAAATCTGGTTCAGATCGGATGATGTATCACTGAGATATAACAGTTTGAATAATCTAGGGGGCGCTCTGGAGTCATATGTTAAACAACAATATCAATGTGTCCACAAGGTCTCACTGATTATGCACAATAAATCTGGTTCAGATCGGATGATGTATCACTGAGATGGGACTATAGAAATAATGTAGGGGACGCATGAAGCGCAAGTTTGAGGCCTGGCCACGCCCCTTTAGCATAAACGAAAACGCAAACTTTTGATAACTTTTACTGTCCAATGTGTTAAGGGCATGTTAACCAAGTTTAAAGGCAATCCTTCAAAATCACTAAGAGGAGTTTGTTTAAATACGCAATTCAAAAACATCGGAAAATGACCTTTGACCCAAAATGGCCGACTTTGTTTTTGTTTTGGACCAGGGTTCCAAGAGACTTTTTTGTAGGTCCTGACAATTTACACATGTATACCACGTTTCATAATTCTGGGATAAAGCATGGCTGGGGGCTGATTTTTAAACTAAATTCTAGGGGGCGCTCTGGAAGAATCAGGCCACGCCCACTACATATTGGACTGCAGTCCTGTCGAGGGATGGATAAATATAGATCTTAGTGAATTTGGTGTAGCTGGGAGCTTATATTAGGAAGTTATTTTAGCTTGATGTTTCATGGAGAATGGCCAGATTTGAGGCTTGGCCACGCCCACATGCTTTGACATAGAAAAATTCTTTTGATAACTTTTGACCTTCAATGCCTCAAGATAGTGCTGACCGAGTTTGACGCCTGGATCTCGAAAGCTCTAGGACGAGTTCGCTCAGATATGACGTAATTGATGTTTCATGGAAAATGGCCAGATTTGAGGCTTGGCCACGCCCACATGCTTTGACATAGAAAAATTCTTTTGATAACTTTTGACCTTCAATGCCTCAAGATAGTGCTGACTGAGTTTGACCCCTGGATCTCGAAAGCTCTAGGACGAGTTCGCTCAGATATGACGTAAATGAAATAGACCAAATTTGACTTTGACCTAAGGCCACGCCCACATGCTTTGACTTAGAAAAATTCTTTTGATAACTTTTGACCTTCAATGCCTCAAGATAGTGCTGACCGAGTTTGACGCCTGGATCTCGAAAGCTCTAGGACGAGTTCGCTCAGATATGACGTAAATGAAATAGACCAAATTGTGACTTTGACCTAAAATGGCCGACTTCCTGTTGGCTTTGGACCATTGCTCCAAGAGACTTTTTTGTAGCTCCTGATGAGATACATATGTGTACCAAGTTTCATTATTCTAGGATAAAGCATGGTGTCAATAGACCTTTAAATGTCAAAGTTATAGCGTTTCGTTTGTTTCGGCGAGTACGCCAAGTTCACCGCTCCACTACGCCCCCTGAACATATACGAAAAGTCAATTTTTTTGATAACTTTTAAAGGCCCATGCCTTAACTGCATTCTGACCAAGTTTGAAGCCGATAGGTCGAACGCCTGAGAAGGAGTTCGTCAAAGTTCGACATGAGTAAAACTGAAAAATGACCAAAATTTGACCTTTGACCCAAAATGGCCGCCTACCTGTGCATTTTAGAGGGTACCCCCAATGTACTTTTTTTCTTGAATTGGGGAGATCTACATATGTTCCGAGTTTCAGATCTCTACGACTTACGGTTTTCCCCAACTCACGTTAGGGGGCGCTGTTGAGCAGTTAGGCCACGCCCACTTGCGATTACACCAGATTCATAAAATTTTCGTTGGGGGACAATTTTGGGTGAAGTTTGGTGAGTTTTTGAATATGTTAAAGGCTCCAAACGGCCGCGCGAAGTGACGGAAGAATAATAATAATAATAATAATGAAGAAATCGAGCGATTACAATAGGCCTTCAGCAGAGCTTCGCTGCTTCGGGCCTAATAATAATAATTAAAGCTGCAAGCAGCGTTGAGGCCCGAAGCAGCTTAGCGCAGCTCCGGCCTTATTGCGGCGACCTCGTGAGCTCCAGCTGGTCCGCTCGGTCGCCACCTCGAACTCTCTCGTGCCCATCCAGCACCAGTTTGCCAAGAACAATTAGCGAACAACAACAATATATACGTGTTTAGAAGTGCTGACAGATGATACACAGTAAACGTGGAACAGATCACATGATCTAGCAATGAGATGTAACAGTTGGAAAAATAATGTATGGGGCACACTGGAGTCATCTGTTAAACCATAGTATCAAAGTGTGTAGAAGTGATCAGCCCTTTGTGAATAGCAAACAACCCTTTGGGTTGTTTTTACAATGGGTGCTAACGATCCATTGTTAAGATGATGGTCATCCATCATGTGAGCAACTGGTTTCAGCAGTCACCAGGAAACTGGTTGATCCACTTTGAGAGGGTGCTAAGACTGAGCTGAATATCAGACTTAGCTTTTTTAGAGTTTTCTACCTGGATTATTGAGCATGTATCAGGGGAAAATTAAACATGTTTTAAAATCAATTTTGGAGCATTTAGAATTGATTCTGAATCGCCAAGACAAAGAATCTAGATTTAAAAAAACAATTTTTTCCCTTCATCCTTATTGACATATAACAGTTTGAATTATGTAGGTGGTGCACTGAAGTCAAAATTTACACAACAATATCAATGCGTTTAGAACTGCTCCCTGATGACGCAGAATAAATCTGGTACAGATCGAATGATGTATCACTGAGATCTAACAGTTTGAATAATCTAGGGGCGCTCTAGAGTCATATGTTGATCCACAATATCAATGTGTGTAGACATGCTCACTGATGAAGTACAATAAATCTCGTGCAGATCGGATAATGTATCTTTTAAGATATACCACGCTGAACAAGTTTCTGGTGTTATCTCACATGCTAACGGGTGATGCTAATGCTAAGCTAACTAGCATGCTAGGCTAACACCTTATTTTCCAACCAAACTTACACAGGTGACTCAACAGACCACGCTGAACAAGTTTCTGGTGTTATCTCACATGCTAACGTGTAATGCTAATGCTAAGCTAACTAGCATGCTAGGCTAACACCTTATTTTCCAACCAAACTTACACAGGTGACTCAACAGACCACGCTGAACAAGTTTCTGGTGTTATCTCACATGCTAACGGGTAATGCTAATGCTAAGCTAACTAGCATGCTAGGCTAACACCTTATTTTCCAACCAAACTTACACAGGTGACTCAACAGACCACGCTGAACAAGTTTCTGGTGTTATCTCACATGCTAACGGGTGATGCTAATGCTAAGCTAACTAGCATGCTAGGCTAACACCTTATTTTCCATTCAAACTTACACAGATGACTCAACAGACCACGCTGAACAAGTTTCTGGTGTTATCTCACATGCTAACGGGTGATGCTAATGCTAAGCTAACTAGCATGCTAAGCTAACACCTTATTTTCCAACCAAACTTACACAGGTGACTCAACAGACCACGCTGAACAAGTTTCTGGTGTTATCTCACATGCTAACGGGTAATGCTAATGCTAAGCTAACTAGCATGCTAGGCTAACACCTTATTTTCCAACCAAACTTACACAGGTGACTCAACAGACCACGCTGAACAAGTTTCTGGTGTTATCTCACATGCTAACGGGTGATGCTAATGCTAAGCTAACTAGCATGCTAGGCTAACACCTTATTTTCCAACCAAACTTACACAGGTGACTCAACAGACCACGCTGAACAAGTTTCTGGTGTTATCTCACATGCTAACGGGTGATGCTAATGCTAAGCTAACTAGCATGCTAGGCTAACACCTTATTTTTCAACCAAACTTACACAGATGACTCAACAGACCACGCTGAACAAGTTTCTGGTGTTATCTCACATGCTAACAGGTGATGCTAATGCTAAGCTAACTACCATGCGCACTTGAGTCAAATGTTAGTCCACCATATCAATGTGTAAACAAGGCTCACTGTTGATGCACAATAAATCTTGTACAGATCGGATAATGTATCACTGAGATATAACTGTAGTAATAATATAGGGGGCGTTGTGGAGTAAAAATTTACACAACATTATCAATGTGTGTAGAAGTACTCACTCATGAACCACACTAAATCTCGTGCAGATCGGATAATGTATCACTAAGATATAACTGTAGTAATAATATAGGGGGCGCTATGGAGTAAAAATTTACATACTATTATCAATGTGTGTCGAAGTGCTCACTGATAAAGCACAATAAATCTCGTGCAGATCGGATAATGTATCACTAAGATATAACTGTAGTAATAATATAGGGGGCGCTATGGAGTAAAACTTTACATACCATTATCAATGTGTGTCGAAGTGTTCACTGATAAAGCACAATAAATCTGGTTCAGATCGGATGATGTATCACTGAGATATAACTATAGACATAATGTAGGGGGCGCACTTGAGTCAAAAGGTGTGAAATTTATGACCAAAACTACCTTTTGATCCAAAATGGCCGACTTCCTGTTGGTTTTGGACCAGGGTTCCAAGAGACTTTTTTGTAGGTCCTGACAATTTACACATGTATACCACGTTTCATAATTCTGGGATAAAGCATGGCTGGGGGCTGATTTTTAAACTAAATTCTAAGGGGCGCTCTGGAAGAATCAGGCCACGCCCACTACATATTGGACTGCAGTCCTGTCGAGGGATGGATAAATATAGATCTTAGTGAATTTGGTGCAGCTGGGAGCATATATTAGGAAGTTATTTTAGCTTGATGTTTCATGGAGAATGGCCAGATTTGAGGCTTGGCCACGCCCACATGCTTTGACATAGAAAAATTATTTTGATAACTTTTGACCTTCAATGCCTCAAGGTAGTGCTGACCGAGTTTGACGCCTGGATCTCGAAAGCTCTAGGACGAGTTCGCTCAGATATGACGTCAATGAAATAGACCAAATTGTGACTTTGACCTAAAATGGCCGACTTCCTGTTGGCTTTGGACCATTGCTCCAAGAGACTTTTTTGTAGCTCCTGATGAGATACACATGTGTACCAAGTTTCATTATTCTGGGATAAAGCATGGCTGGGGGCTGTTTTTTTTAAATATTCTAGAGGGCGCTGTTGAGGAATTAGGCCACGCCCACCAAGTATTGCAATGGAATCCTGCAGGGGGGTGAACAAGGATCGATGTCAGTGAGTTTGGTGAAGCTGGGAGCTTATATTAGGAAGTTATTTTAGCTTGATGTTTCATGGAGAATGGCCAGATTTGAGGCTTGGCCACGCCCACATGCTTTGACATAGAAAAATTATTTTGATAACTTTTGACCTTCAATGCCTCAAGATAGTGCTGACCGAGTTTGACGCCTGGATCTCGAAAGCTCTAGGACGAGTTCGCTCAGATATGACGTAAATGAAATAGACCAAATTGTGACTTTGACCTAAGGCCACGCCCACATGCTTTGACTTAGAAAAATTCTTTTGATAACTTTTGACCTTCAATGCCTCAAGATAGTGCTGACCGAGTTTGACGCCTGGATCTCGAAAGCTCTAGGACGAGTTCGCTCAGATATGACGTAATTGATGTTTCATGGAAAATGGCCAGATTTGAGGCTTGGCCACGCCCACATGCTTTGACATAGAAAAATTCTTTTGATAACTTTTGACCTTCAATGCCTCAAGATAGTGCTGACTGAGTTTGACCCCTGGATCTCGAAAGCTCTAGGACGAGTTCGCTCAGATATGACGTAAATGAAATAGACCAAATTTGACTTTGACCTAAGGCCACGCCCACATGCTTTGACTTAGAAAAATTCTTTTGATAACTTTTGACCTTCAATGCCTCAAGATAGTGCTGACCGAGTTTGACGCCTGGATCTCGAAAGCTCTAGGACGAGTTCGCTCAGATATGACGTAAATGAAATAGACCAAATTGTGACTTTGACCTAAAATGGCCGACTTCCTGTTGGCTTTGGACCATTGCTCCAAGAGACTTTTTTGTAGCTCCTGATGAGATACATATGTGTACCAAGTTTCATTATTCTAGGATAAAGCATGGTGTCAATAGACCTTTAAATGTCAAAGTTATAGCGTTTCGTTTGTTTCGGCGAGTACGCCAAGTTCACCGCTCCACCACGCCCCCTGAACATATACGAAAAGTCAATTTTTTTGATAACTTTTAAAGGCCCATGCCTTAACTGCATTCTGACCAAGTTTGAAGCCGATAGGTCGAACGCCTGAGAAGGAGTTCGTCAAAGTTCGACATGAGTAAAACTGAAAAATGACCAAAATTTGACCTTTGACCCAAAATGGCCGCCTACCTGTGCATTTTAGAGGGTACCCCCAATGTACTTTTTTTCTTGAATTGGGGAGATCTACATATGTTCCGAGTTTCAGATCTCTACGACTTACGGTTTTCCCCAACTCACGTTAGGGGGCGCTGTTGAGCAGTTAGGCCACGCCCACTTGCGATTACACCAGATTCATAAAATTTTCGTTGGGGGACAATTTTGGGTGAAGTTTGGTGAGTTTTTGAATATGTTAAAGGCCCCAAACGGCCGCGCGAAGTGACGGAAAAAGAAGAAGAATAATAATAATAATAATTAAAGCTGCAAGCAGCATTGAGGCCCGAAGCAGCTTAGCGCCGCTCGGACCTTATTGAGGCGACCGCGCGAGCTCCAGCTCGTCCGCTCGGTCGCCATTTCGAAGTCTCTCGTGTCTACTCCGCACCAGGGGTGCACACGCACAATAAATCTGGTTCAGATCAGATGATGTCTCACTGAGATATAACAGTTTGAATAATCTAGGGGGCGCTCTGGAGTCACATGTTAAACCACAATATCAATGTGTCCACAAGGTCTCACTGATGATACACGATAAATCTGGTTCAGATCGGATGATGTCTCACTGAGATAGAACAGTTTGAATAATCTAGGGGGCGCTATGTAGTTATATGTTAAACCACAATATCAATGTGTCCACAAGGGCTCACTGATTATTCACAATAAATTTGGTTCAGATCGGATGATATATCACTGAGATATAACTATAGAAATAATGTAGGGGGCGCACTTGAGTCAAATGTTAGCCCACCATATCAATGTGTCCACAAGGGCTCACTGATGATGCACAATAAATCTGGTTCAGATCGGATGATGTATCACTGAGATATAACAGTTTGAATAATCTAGGGGGCGCTCTGGAGTCATATGTTAAACAACAATATCAATGTGTCCACAAGGTCTCACTGATTATGCACAATAAATCTGGTTCAGATCGGATGATGTATCACTGAGATGGGACTATAGAAATAATGTAGGGGACGCATGAAGCGCAAGTTTGAGGCCTGGCCACGCCCCTTTAGCATAAATGAAAACGCAAACTTTTGATAACTTTTACTGTCCAATGTGTTAAGGGAATGTTAACCAAGTTTAAAGGCAATCCTTCAAAATGGGCCGAACGCGATGACGTCCGAGTCGCCCTCGTGAACCGTTCCCCTGCCCGGTGAGTGCTTGGAGAGTACCTCCGTGACCTTCAGCAGGCCAAAAATTTTACATTGACCGAGGCCTTTGAGCTTGACATATGTCGTCTGGGGGTTCACCCTGAGCGCAACGATACCTCCGTTGGGTCTGTACGACCTTCCTACGCGAAATGGCGGCAAGGTCACGGTAGAGGTCACGAGGGGGTCTTTGTGCCCGTTTGGCGCCCTTTTGACCTAGAGATCCCAAATTTGGGTGAGATGGTCACCACGCTGAGCCGAACAAGTGTGTAAAATTTGGTGAGGGTCCGAGAGGTCAAATTTTTTTAAATCGACCAAGGCCTTTGAGCTTGACATATGTCGTCCGGGGGGTCACCCCGAGCGCAACGATACCTCCGCTGCGTCCGAAGGACCTTCCTACGCGAAATGGTGGCAAGGTCACGGTAAAGGTCACGAGGGGGGTCTTTGTGCCCGTTCGGCGCCCTTTTGACCTAGAGATCCCAAATTTGGGTGAGATGGTCACCACGCAGAGCCGAACAAGTCTGTAAAATTTGGTGAGGATCCGAGAGGTCAAAAAATTTCCCATCAACCCAGATCTTTGAGCTTGATATATGTCGTCCGGAAGGTCACCCCGAGCGTAACGATACTTCACCTGGGTCTGTGCAACCTTCCTCTGGGAAGTGGTGACCAAAAAACTGTAAGGGCCACAAGAATGTCACAGGGGCCTATGGACCCTTGAGACGAACCACCCACGCGCACGGGACCCAAAAAAAACACTTTTGCAAAAATTTCATGTAATACCATTTTTGACCACAAGGGGGACGCCCTAGAGCCCCGGGGGTGGGTTTCGGGAAGTTACGGGGGTCCCGATAGTCAAAATGGAGGGGTCACTTAAAAACCCCATAGGGATGTATTGGTCGTGCCCCCTATTACCCTTAGAGGTGTTTGTTTAAATACGAAATTCAAAAACATCGGAAAATGACCTTTGACCCAAAATGGCCGACTTTGTTTTTGTTTTGGACCAGGGTTCCAAGAGACTTTTTTGTAGGTCCTGATAATTTACACATGTATACCACGTTTCATAATTCTGGGATAAAGCATGGCTGGGGGCTGATTTTTAAACTAAATTCTAGGGGGCGCTCTGGAAGAATCAGGCCACGCCCACTACATATTGGACTGCAGTCCTGTCGAGGGATGGATAAATATAGATCTTAGTGAATTTGGTGTAGCTGGGAGCTTCTATTAGGAAGTTATTTTAGCTTGATGTTTCATGGAGAATGGCCAGATTTGAGGCTTGGCCACGCCCACATGCTTTGACATAGAAAAATTATTTTGATAACTTTTGACCTTCAATGCCTCAAGATAGTGCTGACCGAGTTTGACGCCTGGATCTCGAAAGCTCTAGGACGAGTTCGCTCAGATATGACGTAAATGAAATAGACCAAATTGTGACTTTGACCTAAGGCCACGCCCACATGCTTTGACATAGAAAAATTCTTTTGATAACTTTTGACCTTCAATGCCTCAAGATAGTGCTGACCGAGTTTGATGCCTGGATCTCGAAAGCTCTAGGACGAGTTCGCTCAGATATGACGTAAATGAAATAGACCAAATTGTGACTTTGACCTAAAATGGCCGACTTCCTGTTGGCTTTGGACCATTGCTCCAAGAGACTTTTTTGTAGCTCCTGATGAGATACACATGTGTACCAAGTTTCATTATTCTAGGATAAAGCATGGTGTCAATAGACCTTTAAATGTCAAAGTTATAGCGTTTTGTTTGTTTCGGCGAGTACGCCAAGTTCACCGCTCCACCACGCCCCCTGAACATATACGAAAAGTCAATTTTTTTGATAACTTTTAAAGGCCCATGCCTTAACTGCATTCTGACCAAGTTTGAAGCCGATAGGTCGAACGCCTGAGAAGGAGTTCGTCAAAGTTCGACATGAGTAAAACTGAAAAATGACCAAAATTTGACCTTTGACCCAAAATGGCCGCCTACCTGTGCATTTTAGAGGGTACCTCCAATGTACTTTTTTTCTTGAATTGGGGAGATCTACATATGTACCGAGTTTCAGATCTGTACGACTTACGGTTTTCCCCAACTCACGTTAGGGGGCGCTGTTGAGCAGTTAGGCCACGCCCACTTGCGATTACACCAGAATCATAAAATTTTAGTTGGGGGACAATTTTGGGTGAAGTTTGGTGAGTTTTTGAATATGTTAAAGGCCCCAAACGGCCGCACGAAGTGACGGAAAAAGAAGAAGAATAATAATAATAATAATAATAATAATGAAGAAATCCTGCGATTACAATAGGCCTTCAGCAGAGCTTCGCTGCTTCGGGCCTAATAATGAAGAAATCCTGCGATTACAATAGGCCTTCAGCAGAGCTTCGCTGCTTCGGGCCTAATAATAATGAAGAAATCGAGCGATTACAATAGGCCTTCAGCAGAGCTTCGCTGCTTCGGGCCTAATAATAATGAAGAAATCGAGCGATTACAATAGGCCTTCAGCAGAGCTTCGCTGCTTCGGGCCTAATTAAAGCCGCAAGCGGCGTTGAGGCCCGAAGCAGCTTAGCGCCGCTCGGACCTTATTGAGGCGACCGCGCGAGCTCCAGCTCGTCCGCTCGGTCGCCATTTCGAAGTCTCTCGTGTCTACTCCGCACCAGGGGTGCACACGCACAATAAATCTGGTTCAGATCGGATGATGTCTCACTGAGATATAACAGTTTGAATAATCTAGGGGGCGCTATGGAGTTATATGTTAAACCACATTATCAATGTGTCCACAAGGGCTCACTGATTATTCACAATAAATTTGGTTCAGATCGGATGATGTATCACTGAGATATAACTATAGAAATAATGTAGGGGGCGCACTTGAGTCAAATGTTAGCCCACCATATCAATGTGTCCACAAGGGCTCACTGATGATGCACAATAAATCTGGTTCAGATCGGATGATGTATCACTGAGATATAACAGTTTGAATAATCTAGGGGGCGCTCTGGAGTCATATGTTAAACAACAATATCAATGTGTCCACAAGGTCTCACTGATTATGCACAATAAATCTGGTTCAGATCGGATGATGTATCACTGAGATGGGACTATAGAAATAATGTAGGGGACGCATGAAGCGCAAGTTTGAGGCCTGGCCACGCCCCTTTAGCATAAACGAAAACGCAAACTTTTGATAACTTTTACTGTCCAATGTGTTAAGGGCATGTTAACCAAGTTTAAAGGCAATCCTTCAAAATCACTAAGAGGAGTTTGTTTAAATACGCAATTCAAAAACATCGGAAAATGACCTTTGACCCAAAATGGCCGACTTTGTTTTTGTTTTGGACCAGGGTTCCAAGAGACTTTTTTGTAGGTCCTGACAATTTACACATGTATACCACGTTTCATAATTCTGGGATAAAGCATGGCTGGGGGCTGATTTTTAAACTAAATTCTAGGGGGCGCTCTGGAAGAATCAGGCCACGCCCACTACATATTGGACTGCAGTCCTGTCGAGGGATGGATAAATATAGATCTTAGTGAATTTGGTGTAGCTGGGAGCTTATATTAGGAAGTTATTTTAGCTTGATGTTTCATGGAGAATGGCCAGATTTGAGGCTTGGCCACGCCCACATGCTTTGACATAGAAAAATTCTTTTGATAACTTTTGACCTTCAATGCCTCAAGATAGTGCTGACCGAGTTTGACGCCTGGATCTCGAAAGCTCTAGGACGAGTTCGCTCAGATATGACGTAAATGAAATAGACCAAATTGTGACTTTGACCTAAGGCCACGCCCACATGCTTTGACTTAGAAAAATTCTTTTGATAACTTTTGACCTTCAATGCCTCAAGATAGTGCTGACCGAGTTTGACGCCTGGATCTCGAAAGCTCTAGGACGAGTTCGCTCAGATATGACGTAATTGATGTTTCATGGAAAATGGCCAGATTTGAGGCTTGGCCACGCCCACATGCTTTGACATAGAAAAATTCTTTTGATAACTTTTGACCTTCAATGCCTCAAGATAGTGCTGACTGAGTTTGACCCCTGGATCTCGAAAGCTCTAGGACGAGTTCGCTCAGATATGACGTAAATGAAATAGACCAAATTTGACTTTGACCTAAGGCCACGCCCACATGCTTTGACTTAGAAAAATTCTTTTGATAACTTTTGACCTTCAATGCCTCAAGATAGTGCTGACCGAGTTTGACGCCTGGATCTCGAAAGCTCTAGGACGAGTTCGCTCAGATATGACGTAAATGAAATAGACCAAATTGTGACTTTGACCTAAAATGGCCGACTTCCTGTTGGCTTTGGACCATTGCTCCAAGAGACTTTTTTGTAGCTCCTGATGAGATACATATGTGTACCAAGTTTCATTATTCTAGGATAAAGCATGGTGTCAATAGACCTTTAAATGTCAAAGTTATAGCGTTTCGTTTGTTTCGGCGAGTACGCCAAGTTCACCGCTCCACCACGCCCCCTGAACATATACGAAAAGTCAATTTTTTTGATAACTTTTAAAGGCCCATGCCTTAACTGCATTCTGACCAAGTTTGAAGCCGATAGGTCGAACGCCTGAGAAGGAGTTCGTCAAAGTTCGACATGAGTAAAACTGAAAAATGACCAAAATTTGACCTTTGACCCAAAATGGCCGCCTACCTGTGCATTTTAGAGGGTACCTCCAATGTACTTTTTTTCTTGAATTGGGGAGATCTACATATGTACCGAGTTTCAGATCTCTACGACTTACGGTTTTCCCCAACTCACGTTAGGGGGCGCTGTTGAGCAGTTAGGCCACGCCCACTTGCGATTACACCAGAATCATAAAATTTTCGTTGGGGGACAATTTTGGGTGAAGTTTGGTGAGTTTTTGAATATGTTAAAGGCCCCAAACGGCCGCGCGAAGTGACGGAAAAATAATAATAATAATAATTAAAGCTGCAAGCAGCATTGAGGCCCTCGCAGCTTAGCGCCGCTCGGACCTTATTGAGGCGACCGCGCGAGCTCCAGCTCGTCCGCTCGGTCGCCATTTCGAAGTCTCTCGTGTCTACTCCGCACCAGGGGTGCACACGCACAATAAATCTGGTTCAGATCAGATGATGTCTCACTGAGATATAACAGTTTGAATAATCTAGGGGGCGCTATGGAGTTATATGTTAAATCACAAAATCAATGTGTCCACAAGGGCTCACTGATGATGCACAATAAATCTGGTTCAGATCGGATGATGTATCACTGAGATATAACTATAGAAATAATGTAGGGGGCGCACTTGAGTTAAATGTTAGCCCACCATATCAATGTGTCCACAAGGGCTCACTGATGATGCACAATAAATCTGGTTCAGATCGGATGATGTATCACTGAGATATAACAGTTTGAATAATCTAGGGGGCGCTCTGGAGTCATATGTTAAACCACAATATCAATGTGTCCACAATGTCTCAATGATGATTCACAGTAAATCTGGTTCAGATCGGATGATGTATCACTGAGATATAACTATAGAAATAATGTAGGGGGCGCACTTGAGTCAAATGTTAGCCCACCTTATCAATGTGTCCACAAGGACTCACTGATGATGCACAATAAATCTGGTTCAGATCGGATGATGTCTCACTGAGATATAACAGTTTGAATAATCTAGGGGGCGCTCTGGAGTCACATGTTAAACCACAATATCAATGTGTCCACAAGGTCTCACTGATGATACACGATAAATCTGGTTCAGATCGGATGATGTCTCACTGAGATATAACAGTTTGAATAATCTAGGGGGCGCTATGGAGTTATATGTTAAACCACAATATCAATGTGTCCACAAGGGCTCACTGATTATTCACAATAAATTTGGTTCAGATCGGATGATGTATCACTGAGATATAACTATAGAAATAATGTAGGGGGCGCACTTGAGTCAAATTTAGCCCACCTTGTCAATGTGTCCACAAGGGCTCATTGATGATACACAATAAATCTGGTTCAGATCAGATGATGTCTCACTGAGATATAACAGTTTGAGTAATCTAGGGGGCGCTCTGGAGTCATATGTTAAACCACAATATCAATGTGTCCACAATGTCTCACTGATGATACACAATAAATCTGGTTCAGATCGGATGATGTATCACTGAGATATAACTGTAGTAATAATATAGGGGGCGCTATGGAGTAAAAATTTACATACCATTATCAATGTGTGTCGACGTGTTCACTGATAAAGCACAATAAATCTCGTACAGATCGGATAATGTATCACTGAGATATAACTGTAGTAATAATATAGGGGGCGCTGTGGAGTAAAAATTTACATACCATTATCAATGTGTGTAGAAGTGTTCACTGATGAATCACAATAAATCTCGTGCAGATCGGATAATGTATCACTAAGATATAACTGTAGTAATAATATAGGGGGCGCTATGGAGTAAAAATTTACATACCATTATCAATGTGTGTCGAAGTGTTCACTGATAAAGCACAATAAATCTTGTGCAGATCGGATAATGTATCACTAAGATATAACTGTAGTAATAATACAGGGGGCGCTATGGAGTAAAAATTTACATACCATTATCAATGTGTGTAGAAGTGTTCACTGATGAATCACAATAAATCTCGTGCAGATCGGATAATGTATCACTAAGATATAACTGTAGTAATAATATAGGGGGCGCTATAGAGTAAAAATTTACATAACATTATCAATGTGTGTCGAAGTGTTCACTGATAAAGCACAATAAATCTCGTGCAGATCGGATAATGTATCACTGAGATATAACTGTAGTAATAATATAGGGGGCGCTATGGAGTAAAAATTTACATAACATTATCAATGTGTGTCAAAGTGTTCACTGATGATGCACAATAAATCTGGTTCAGATCGGATGATGTATCACTGAGATATAACTATAGAAGTAATGTAGGGGGCGCACTTGAGTCAAATGTTTGCCCACCATATCAATGTGTCCACAAGGGCTCACTGATGATGCACAATAAATCTGGTTCAGATCGGATGATGTATCACTGAGATATAACAGTTTGAATAATCTAGGGGGCGCTCTTGAGTCATATGTTAGCCCACCATATCAATGTGTCCACAAGGGCTCACTGATGATGCACAATAAATCTAGTTCAGATCGGATAATGTATCACTGAGATATAACTATAGAAATAATGTAGGGGGCGCACTTGAGTCAAATGTTAGCCCACCATATCAATGTGTCCACAAGGGCTCACTGATGATGCACAATAAATCTGGTTCAGATCGGATGATGTATCACTGAGATATATTTATAGAAATAATGTAGGGGGCGCACTTGAGTCAAATGTTAGCTCACTATATCAATGTGTCCACAAGGGCTCACTGATGATGCACAATAAATCTGGTTCAGATCGGATGATGTATCACTGAGATACAACAGTTTGAATAATCTAGGGGGCGCTATGGAGGGTATTTGCTAATTAGCATAAACACCTGTTCAAGGGGTGGGTAATGATCGATCATAATGATTTTGGTACTCCTCAGATCAAATCTGTGGAGTTTAGAACCAAACGTATGGTGACGGCGTTACGTCTTACTTCGCCACGTCACCACGCCCACTTGCTCCACCCAAAACGAACAGTGCTGGAAAGCTTGTTACACCAACATGTCTTCGGTGACTGGATACAATGTCACGCTGATTAGGTAACAGGGGTCCGATATGGACCGTTCAACGTAAAACTTTACACTTCCTGTTGTCAGGGGGCGTGGCTTAAGTGATGTCATGATTTGACCATACAGTTTTGCAGGGGACCGGATGTGGGTCAATCACTGAAGGTTTGATGTATTAGACAGTTTTCGTGTAAGAGCTGTAAGCGTTTCGTTTTTCATGGCGAGATGTCCAACTTTGAGGTCTGGCCCCGCCCCTTCAGCATGCATGAAAACGCACAGTTTTGATAACATTTGTTCCCCCGTGCCTTATAAAGAAACTGGCCAAGTTTGAATCAAATCGAGCGAAATCCCTAGGAGGAGTTCGTTGAAATGCAGAGGCTGTAAACGGCCAAAAAGGGGTGAAAATTTGGTCATCGTTCCAAAATGGCCGCCTTACCATTTATCGTACAACATTGGTGCCAGAGGGTTTTCTGTGCATCTTGGTGAGTTGGACAAGTGTACCAAATTTCATGATTCTACGTCAAACTAAGGTCAA
>JBBPBX010060986.1:0-21262 GCA_038048925.1 Garcialebias charrua
TATATATATGATATATATATATATATATACACACACAAAGATGTACAGGTAGTCCCCGACTTACGAGGTCCCGGACTTACAAGTATGTATCTCATTAAAAATTTTTTTATTTTTTATTTTTTTTTACTATTTACTTTTTTTTTATATAAATGAATACATGTACAGTACTGTACAGTCACCAAGCACTTAGCCTATCCTAACACAGTTTTTAAAGATGGAGTGAGTTGAATTGTCTCCCTTTCAACACAAATAGAAATGGTCTCCACCTACAAATATCTAGGTTTCAACATTGACACTGAACTGTCTTTTAAAACCCACATCTCCAAAATGGCCACTAAACTCAAACTGAAGCTAGGTTTCTTCTTCAGAAACAAATCCTGCTTCTCATGCAAAGCCAGGAGAACATTAGTAGCTGCAACATTCATGCCAATACTAGATTATGGTGACGTGCTGTACATGAGTGCTGCATCAAAATACCTACAGTCCTTAGACTCCATTTACCACGGTGCCCTTCGGTTCATTACTGACTCCAGTTATCGCACTCATCACTGTGAGCTTTACGTAAAATCTGGCTGGTCATCTCTCAGCACTCGCAGATACACTCACTGGATATCCTTCATCTACAAGACCCTCCTAAACCTAGTCCCGTCATACCTCACCTCCTTAATACAAACATCACACAGTCATTACTCCCTGCGCTCTAACGATTTAGTCCTCCTGTCAGTTCCTCCTGTCAGAACTGAACTAGGAAAAAGAGCATTCAGCTTCGCCGTCCCCTCAGCCTGGAACAACTTACAGAAAGATCTGAAACTATCAACATTCATCTCTCCTGGATCCTTTATGTCAGAGTCAGAGAGAATTTATTGTCATTTGCACCGCATGTAGTACATGTGTTGAAAACGAGATTATGTACACAGGGTCCCAGTTACATCCAACAACAAATGCAAGAGAAAAACAATAATAACATCTAGGATTAACTAAGAGAGACATCAGCTAGTAATACACTAAGCCCTAATGTAGTAGAAAAACATCATTATAAACAGCAGCACGAACATGAGCAGATGGTCACAGATGAACGCAGCAACAAGAAACAGATCAGTATCAGCATGATGTGACATTTTGCAGTGTTTATTCTTATTATTTATTTATTCATGAGTCTGACAGCCTCAGGGTAGAAGCTGTTCCTCAGTCTAGTGGTTCTACATTTGATGCTCCTCAACCTCCGTCCCGAGGGGAGTGGTGCAAAGAGTGAGTGTGCTGGGTGAGTGAGGTCTTTCATGATGCAGGTGGCTCTTTTTCTGCATCTGGAGGTGTAAATGTCTGTGATGGTGGGGAGACTGACTCCCACAGACTTCTGTGCAGCCTTCACCACTCTCTGTAGAGCTTTCCTCTCTGCAACTGTGCAGCCTCCATGCCACACGTTGATGCTGGAGCACAGGACGCTCTCCACTGCACACCTGTAGAACGAGGTGAGGACTGAGCTTCTCAGACCAGCTCGTCTCAGCCGTCTGAGGAAGTAGAGTCTCTGATGACCTTTCTTGATCAGGCTGGTGGTGTTATTGCTCCAGCTGAGGTTATCATTCAAGTGTACACCCAGGTACTTGTAGCTGGAGACCACCTCCACCGCAGATCCACCTATATACAGTGGGGTGTGGGTGTGTTTGTTCCTTCTGAAGTCCACAATCATCTCCTTCGTCTTCTTCACATTCATGTGAAGGTTGTTCTCTTTGCACCAGCTCTCCAGATGTTCCACCTCCTGTCTGTAGCTGGATTCATCATTATCTGTGATGCATCCCACCACAGCTGTATCATCTGCAAACTTAACAATATGACAGCCTGGATGTGTGGCTGTACAATCATATGTGAGCAGAGTGAACAGAAGAGGGCTCAGCACACATCCTTGAGGAGAGCCAGTGCTGAGGGTGATGGTGGAAGAGGAGAAGTTGTGGATCTTCACGGACTGTGGTCTGTTTGTTAAGAAGTCTAAGACCCAGTTACAAATAGAGGGGCTTAGTCCAAGTGTGGATAGTTTGTCTATCAGAGTTTGGGGGATCATGGTGTTGAAGGCAGATGTGAAGTCCACAAAGAGCAGACGCACGTATGAGTCCTTCTGATCCAGGTGGGTGAGAGCAGTGTGGACCACAGAGGAGATGGCGTCCTCTGTTGATCGGTTCTCACGGTATGCATATTGATGAGGGTCCTCGTTGATGTTGACGGCTGTCTTGATGTGGGACATGACCAGTTTCTCAAAACATTTAGCGACTATCGGGGTGAGGGCCACCGGTCTATAGTCATTCAGACCAGTCACTGTGGAGCTTTTTGGGACTGGGATGATGGTGGCGGTCTTCAGGCAGGTGGGAACTGACTCCAGTGCAAGTGAGGTGGTGAAGATGTCAGCCAGCACCTCACAGAGCTGGTCCGCACATTCCTTCAGAACTTTCCCTGGGATGTTGTCTGGACCCGTAGCTTTATGAGGGTTGATCCTTCTGAGACTACCTCTCACTTCTGCTGCGGTCACTTTGAGGTGCTCCTCGTCTGGTGATGAGGTGAGTCTGGTGCTAGTTGGTCTGTTTGGATCATCAAAACGTGCATAAAACTTATTGAGGGCATCAGGCAGGGATGGGTCCCTGGGGCATTGTTTGCTTTTGCCCTTGTAGTCTGTTAAGCATTTGATGCCCTGCCACATGCTCCGTGGATCATGTGAGGTGAACTGTCCCTCGATCCTCTGTGCATACGCGGCTTTGGCCTTCTTTATGCCATCATCCAGTTCTCTCCTGCACTTTCTCAACTCCTCAGTATCAACAGTACAGTACAGTGTCAACCGTAGTAGAAAATGTCATCAAGAAACTTGACCATTGCAGATGTTTCTAACCATTACTTATCCAATATACATGTCATTGTTGATTTTTTTAACTTTATTTACACAACCGAGGTCTGTCTGCTTGTTTTGTA
This sequence comes from Garcialebias charrua, assembly GCA_038048925.1. NCBI lineage: Eukaryota > Metazoa > Chordata > Actinopteri > Cyprinodontiformes > Rivulidae > Garcialebias > Garcialebias charrua. Next base: position 2,953 of record JBBPBX010060986.1, read on the forward strand.
TATAATGTATATAGAAATCTGTCATATCCTGTTGGTTTTGAACTGTCAACATCTGTTTACTGTGATTGTAGTTTTCTTTATTTTCTTTTGATAAGTGCAAATGCCTATTGCCAATGTGACGTGTGCTGCTGACCACTTGACCAGGTCACCCTTGTAAAAGAGATCTCGATCTCAACGGGCTCTACCTGGTTAAATAAAGGTGATTGATTGATTGATTGATTTCACATAAAGGGAGCTAGCTCCCTTTATGTGAAAGGGCTAGCTCCCTTTATAGGAATGGAGCCTGCAGGGAGGAGGGACACAATTCAACTGACTCCTTAACTGTGTTAGGATAGGCTAAGTGCTTGGTGACTGTACAGTACTGTACATTTATCTATTTATAAATAAAAAACAATAAAACAATAAAAATACTGTATATACAGTACTGTATATTTTTAATAAATAGATAAATGTACAGTACTGTACAGTCACCAAGCACTTAGCCTATCCTAACACAGTTTTTAAAGATGAAGGAGTCAGTTGAATTGTCTCCCTCCTCCCTGCAGGCTCCATTCCCATAAAGGGAGCTAGCTCCCTTTATGTGAAAGGGAGACAATTCAACTCATTCCTTCATCTTTAAAAACTGTGTTAGGATAGGCTAAGTGCTTGGTGACTGTCCAGTACTGTACATGTATTCATTTATTAAAAAAAAAAAAAAAAAAAATTTTTTTTTTTTACTATGTGATCCTACTTACGAATTTTTGACATACGAGCGCCCCCTAGGGACGGAACTCGCTCGTAAGTCGGGGACTACCTGTACATGTTTCAGATCATATATGCTTATACTCTTACTTATTTTAGACATATTTTGTTTAATTTTAGCTGTTTATCTTTGTATGATGAACTTTCACTTACAATGTTTGTTATCTGTAGGATCTCGTTCAACATCTGGATCTTCAACAAACACGACAAGTGTTGGAGCAGTGTTTGGCACGTGATCCCAGTTTGATTTTTGATGTCCTCAGCCGTTTCAGACCTGCTTCACCATCAACCATCCCTCCTTCACCATCAACCATCCCTCCTTCATGGTGCATCTGCCATAGATGCAGAGAAATGCCGACTGTGGTAGAGAGGAAGTGCTGCAACCAACAGCCGCATCTGTGCATTTCGACTGTACCATACATGGAAGCTTACATTTTGCAGGCAGGAGTCCTGCGTCTGGCCAGGAGGATCTGGAATGACCTGCGTGCTTTAGTGGACCTTGCAGATCCCGGAGAAGACAACAGGCAATTCCGACATGCAGCATACAGACAGTTTGTGGCTTGGCAGTGTGGCACTCTGGATCCAGGTCACAGAGTTGTCATCCCAAGCTGCTGTGTGTGGGCAATCCGGGACCGCTTTCCAGATCCTCATGGACAATACCGGGCATTTATTCCCAGAAGGGTCTAGTTGCTGTGTTGAGTCCTCTTCACTTGAATAACAGTTGTTCATAAAAAAAAAATTGTTTATTTGCAATTATTAATAATAAAGTGCTTAAAATTGTTTTTTTAAAATAATTTATTCTTTAGAACTATAAGGCTCACCTTAGCATTGCACATTATTGAATTACCTTTTGAATCATTTACCAAACAGTTTTTTTCAGTAGGAATTATGCAAAATCACTGGGTCAACACTAGCCTGGCCCTCGCCTTCCTGCACAGCTCCGCTCAATTCTCATTTCCCTTCACTGCACAGTCTGGGACTTCTCCCATCCACAAGGATTTCTCCGGTAGATTTTTGTTCGGACCAATCAGAGAACAGAAGGGACGGAGTTTTGGACCCTAACCCACGCCCCCACCTGTCCCAGCGCGCAGAGCCCTATAAAAGGGCTCTGCCAGCGCGCAGTCAGCGAGCACCGGCATGTTCTCATTCAAAGCGATGCAGAACTGTTTTATATGTGACACAAATTTATTAATTTCCCCTTCTTAATCCCTTATCTGGAGTTTTCTTTTGTTTTTTGGGCCAAAAGTCAAGTGATCGCTCGCGCCCTCCTCCTTCTCTCCCTCCGCTGAAATGAACAAGGAAATGGCTGTCACGAGAATTAAACTCGGGTTTTACGTTGCTGACCGAGTCCCATCAGATGTTCTGGTCTTCTGGTGAGCTGGACCAGCGATCCATGGTTTTATTGTATTTTATTAAAACGTTTTATTAACATATAAACACATAATTTGCAGCGCGGCAGCCAGCAGCAAGAGAAGAGCTGCAGGAGGCGGAGCAGTTGTCAAGTTCACCAGAGCACGGGGGGTGGCTCTGAGGGGAGGGAGCAGAATGCTTTCCCTGTTCAAAATATCCAATGGTTTTGTTCCTCAGCAGAGCCCACGCCTCCAGCAAGAATCGTTTTAAAATGGAGAGGTCCCAGACCCTAGTCTGAAGCGAAGTGAAGGACAGGGTGTGGTTTTAACCAGGCAACACTAGTCGTAATGATAATGAAAATCACAAAGCTAGGAAGTCGCAACTTAAAAATAGACTTTATTTTTACATATTCTTTTCAACACATTTATCACACAATGAAGTCTTTTATATGCCACGTTTCATATGCTGTGTCTCTTCCAACTTACCCTATAATTCTAAGTTATCTTTATGTTTGTAGAATGATTCATACATAATAATCTATCAAACCAAACATCTAATAAATCTCCATGAGTTCTGCTGAGGCTAAATAAACACAGAGTACTTGCCAATATAAGCTTTCATTATCATTTCCTTACTGATCAGAGGATGATCCACCAATGACTGTCATGACTCCGTAAAACTTGTATCCACAGTATTCCTACGCCCCATGATGCTTTGCGCGAAATGTGCACACGACTTCCGGTTGACCGGAAACACCGTTTGTTTACATGCGAGTAATACAGTTGAAGACAGTCCAAACTTTGTTGTTTTAGTTCATTAAAAATGTGGGAACACCACTCGTTTTGTTAAAAGAGGAGGGACAAATAAAAAGAAATTACAGATGTTACCTGATCGCGCAGACATAATTTAAAAATAACGCGTTTGCTCCGGCCTCTCGGCTAAGGTTTATTAGCAGCTATCTCGGCTAAAGATACCGGTCGCGCCTGACATATATCATTTTAAGACAGTAAATCATCCAAAACTCTCATTAATAAACCCTCCCTGAATAAAAAGAAATTACAGATGTTACCTGATCGCGCAGACACAGCCATAGGATGCAGGGACACTCTTTCTTTGTTTTGGGTCCGTGTTGAAAACACTGTTGTTTTAGCCAAAGATTTAGCTTGGTCCGGTTGTTGGTGCAGCCGCGAACAGCACAGCAGGTACCTGAACCCCGGTAGGACATTTCAGTAAACGTTCCGTTTAAACAAAAGCTGTGTTTGCTCCGATAAAATGAATGAAAATAACTTTCAAAAACACCCGCGATCCATACTCCGCCTATGGAATACAGGCACTTCCGGTGTCGGACAGGAAGTACAATGCACATTCGCTTCTACAGTGACACCCCCAAGAATACTGTGGATAAAGTTTGCGGACGACACCACCCTCATTGGGCTCATCTCAGATGGTGATGAGTCTGCCTACAGGAGGGAGGTGAATCGGCTGGTGACCTGGTGCAGCGACAACAACCTGGAGCTTAATGCCCAGAAGACGGTGGAGATGATTGTGGATTTCAGGAGAGTCACAGCCCCTCTGCCCCCCTCACCCTCAACGATACCCCCGTCATCACTGTGGACTCTATCGGTTTCTGGGTGTGACCATCACTCGAGACCTCAAGTGGGAGCTGAACATCAGCTCTCTCATCAAGAAGGCTCAGCAGAGGATGTACTTCCTGCGACAGCTGAGGAAGGCCAAGCTGCCGGCCAAGCTGATGGTTCAATTCTACACGGCCATCATTGAGTCCATCCTCTGCTCCTCCATCCCAGTGTGGTATGCCGGGGCCACTGCCAGGACAGACAGAGACTACAGCATGTTGTGCGCTCTGCAGAGAAGGTAATCGGCTGTAGTCTCCCATCCATGATCTGTACACCTCCAGGACCGTAGGGCGAGCTGGTCGGATTGCAACTGACCCTTCTCAGCCTGCACATGAACTCTTTGAACCACTCCCTTCAGGCAGGAGGCTTCGGTCCATTCGGACCAGAACCTCCCGCCATAAAAACTGTTTCTTTCCATCTGCCGTTAGTCTTCTGAACATTCATAATCACGTTACTGTATAACTCTGCCTTGATCATTTATCACTGGCCTAACACTGTACATCACATATGTCAGAGTGGCGGCCCGCGGGCCAGATCCGGCCCGTGAAACAATTATTTATGGCCCCCTGGATGATATTTAATAACTATTAGAGCCGGTCCGCAAGCCACAGAACACCGGCAGCCGGCTCTCAGCTGTTAACAAGGTGAAATGTCCGCTGCTAAGCTTCATTCTAACTCCGGCTGAAGTGGTGGAGGTGACATGTCCGCTGCTCAGCTTCATTCTAACTCCGGCAGAAGTGGTGGAGGTGGGGGGTGGGAGAAGTGACGATATTCCAATGCGCAGCAACGCTTTCCTCAGCCCTCCCCATCTTGTATTCTCACAGACATAAACCGTGTTTCCATCTATTTTCATTTCGAATTTTGAGCTAATTTTTGAAATCTCGCAAATATGTAAATACAAATTAATGCGAAGCAGAAGTGTTTCCATCAATTGGCTTGAATCGCATCTACCGGGCCACGCACAACGTCAGCGTCATTACGTCAGACGTCAGCGTTACGCATGTCTACAGTAAACAGGAAGTAGCGGTTGAAAACAGAACCCGGCCACACATCTCGTCAAAATGGAGAGAATATTTCAGGTATGTGTTGCTATCGGGCAAGTTGTATTTATTCTGTCATGCCAACTAGTTTTAGCGATGTTACATGTTGTCCGGAGCGGAAACAGCTGATCAGTCACATGACGTAAATGTTCGCTACGGCAGAACTGAGTCGGCAAATCTGTTTCCATCTGTCGTTTTGCGCATCAGCTCTGTTTCGAACCCCCCAAAAACCACCTCAAGCGAGCGTATCAACTTTGGGGCGAATTAGAGGAAGTTAAATCGCATTTTGCCGTTTCCATTCAGCTTTTCTGATGCGATCTTCAAAATGCGCATCTAGAAACCTTGATGGAAACACAGCTATAGTCTCGCGAGTTTTGGGTGCGGTGACTCACGAGACTTAAGACAGCAGTGGAGCTATCGGTGCGTGAGAGCGCTGTGGAGTGAATGTCAGTACGCAGTAAACATGGATGCAAAACTAGCGAACAAGCAAACGAAAACTTATTATTTTCACACAGAGTGGGAGGAGGAGTATTTTTTTGTTTATTCTAATTCGAAGTCTATTTGCCTCATCTGTAATTCGAGCGTTGCCTTGCCCAAAAAGTGTAACTTGAAGCGGCATTTCAAGACGATGCACAAACTGAGACAGATTTCCCTCCTAAAAGTTGTTTACGGACTCAGAAAGTGTGGGAGCTAAAAAACAAGCTTGCAGCCCATCAATCGATCTTCACTCGGCCCAGCACAAAAGGTAAACTGCTACGATCGCCTCCTACCGTGTTAGCTGCATCCTGGCTCAACATAAGAAGTCTTTCAGTGATGGAGAAGTTATATATATATATATATTATATATATAATATATATATATATATATATATATATATATATATATATACAAGCCCAAAACCAGAAAAGTTGGCACGTTGTGCAAATCGCAAATAAAAACAGAATACAATGACTTGCAAATCTTTTTCAACCCATATTCAACTGAATAGAATGCAAAGACAATATATTTAATGTTCGAACGGAGAAACTTTATTTTGTTTTGCAAATAACCATTAACTTAGAATTCAATGGCAGCAACACATTGCAAAAAAGTTGGCACAGGGACATATTTACCACTGTGTTACATCGCCTTTCCTTTTAACAACACTCAGTAAACGTTTGGGAACTGAGGAGACCAATTTTTGAAGCTTTTCAGGTGGAATTCTTCCCCATTCTTGCTTGATGTACAGCTTAAGTTGTTCAACAGTCCGGGGTCTCCGTTGTCGTATTTTACGTTTCATAATGCGCCACACATTTTCAATGGGGGACAGGTCTGGACTGCAGGCAGGCCAGGGGAGGACCCGCACTCTTTTGCTACGAAGCCACGCTGTTGTAACACGTGCAGAATGTGGCTTGGCATTGTCTTGCTGAAATAAGCTGGGGCGTCCATGAAAAAGACGTCGCTTGGATGGCAGCATATGTTGCTCCAAAACCTGTATGTACCTTTCAGCATTAATGGTGCCTTCACAGATGTGTAAGTTACCCATGCCTTGGGCACTAATGCACCCCCATACCATCACAGATGCTGGCTTTTGAACTTTGCGCCTATAACAGTCCTGATGGTTCTTTTCCTCTTTGGTCCGTAAGACACGACGTCCACAGTTTCCAAAGACAATTTGAAATGTGGACTCATCAGACCACAGAACACTTTTCCACTTTGCATCAGTCCATCTCAGATGAGCTCGGGCCCAGCAAAGCCGGCGGCGTTTCTGGATCTTGTTGATGAATGGCTTTTGCTTTGCATAGTAGAGCTTTAACTTGCACTTACAGATGTAGCGACGAACTGTAGTTACTGACAGTGGTTTTCTGAAGTATTCCTGAGCCCATGTGGTGATATCTTTTACACACTGATGTCGGTTTTTGATGCAGTACCGCCTGAGGGATCGAAGGTCACGGGCATTCAATGTTGGTTTTCGGCCTTGCCCCTTACGTGTAGTGATTTCTCCAGATTCTCTGAACCTTTTGATGATATTACGGACCGTAGATGGTGAAATTCCTAAATTCCTTGCAATAGCTCGTTGAGAAAAGTTGTTCTTGAACTGTTCGACAATTTGCCCACGCATTTGTTCACAGAGTGGTGACCCTCGCCCCATCCTTCTATGTGGATGACTGAGCATGTCAAGGAAGCTGCTTTTATACCCAATCATGGCACCCACCTGTTCCCAATTTGCATGTTCACCTGTGGGATATTCCAAATAAGTGTTTGATGAGCATTCCTCAAATTTCTCTGTCTTCTTTGTCACTTGTGCCAGCTTTTTTGAAACATGTTGCAGGCATCAAATTCCAAATGAGCTAATAATTGCAAAAAATAACAAAGTTTACCAGTTCGAACGTTAAGTATGTGGTCTTTGCAGTGTGTTCAATTGAATATAGGTTGAAAAAGATTTGCAAGTCATTGTATTCTGTTTTTATTTGCGATTTCCACAACGTGCCAACTTTTCTGGTTTTGGGCTTGTATATATATATGAAAGAAGCGTTTATTATTCTGCATTATTCACCTGGATTATTGAGCATAATTCAGGATGTTATTCTGTGTTATTTACCTGGATTATTGAGCATGCATCAGGGTGTTATTCTGTTATTCACCTGGATTATTGAGCATAAATCAGGATGTTATTCTGTGTTATTTACCTGGATTATTGAGCATGCATCAGGGTGTTATTCTGTTATTCACCTGGATTATTGAGCATAAATCAGGATGTTATTCTGTGTTATTCACCTGGATTATTGAGCATAAATCAGGATGTTATTCTGTGTTATTTACCTGGATTATTGAGCATGCATCAGGTGTTATTCTGTTATTTACCTGGATTATTGAGCATGCATCAGGTGTTATTCTGTTATTCACCTGGATTATTGAGCATAAATCAGGATGTTATTCTGTGTTATTCACCTGGATTATTGAGCATAAATCAGGATGGTATTCTGCATTATTCACATGAATTATTGATCATAAGCGTTTATTGAGGCTTTATTTAATATTTTATTTAATTCATTTATTCATTCATTTAAAAGAGACAAAATAAAACAAATTCATCAAAAAAAACATTGAATGAAAAGAGTGCAGAAAGAAGAAAAAAAACTTTATCACCTCCTTATAATAAACATTGAAATTCAACTCATTCCTTCATCTTTAAAAACTGTGTTAGGATAGGCTAAGTGCTTGGTAACTGTACAGTACTGTACATCTAATTATTTAAAAAATTAATATTTTTTTTTGTGATCCTACTTACAAATTTTCGACTTACGAACGGCCCGTAGGTACGGAACTCGCTCGTAAGTCGGGGACAACCTGTATCTGGTTAAGAGGTCCCTTGAATGTCAGAGTACCTGCAAACATAGTAGAAAGGATGTCAGCAAAACTGGTAGGAATGCGTTCCCATGTTCCTGTTGAGTTTGCCCGTAAGCCAAGATCGCTGAGGGAATTGGATCGATGGAAGGCCACTGAATTAAGGCAGTTTCGGCTGTACACAGGACCTGTAATGCTTGGGGGCTATCTAGACTGCAGCATGTACAGCAATTTCATGTTACTTTTCTCTGGTATTGCATTTTTGGTGAGTCCTAGACTGTCATGCAACACACAATAAGCACAGACCTTACTTACAACTTTTGTTAGTCACTTTGGTAAAATATACGGAAAAGATCAAATTGTTTATAATGTACACGCATTGGTCCACCTGCCAGAAGAAGTACAGAGGCATGGTTGCCTCAACTCTTTCTGCATTTCCGTACGAAAATTACCTGCACAAGCTGAAAAGGCTAGTCAGAAAACCGGACTTCCCACTTGCCCAAATCATCCGTCGGTTGTCAGAGATAAAAACCACCGATGCTCCTGTAAATGTTTCCTTTTTTAAAAAGCAGCACTTTGTTGGGCCAGTTGTAGGTGGACTGTCAATAAAAGCACAACATGGTGAGATGACCTGTGACAAGTGGACAGTTACAGGGTGTCCGCGGGGTATGTAAAAGGTATTAAAAGGTAGTAAATGAAATTAACACAAATTAAGGCCATTAAAAAGTATTAAAAAGTAAAAAACTTTAGCACTTTGAGATTTTTATTAATGAAAAGTGCATTATAAATTTAATTCATTAATTATTATTATTATTATTAAACGTCATCTGATGAGTTTTTTTTTTTAAACCTACACAACTATATTTTTCTCGTTCTGTCGTCTAAAAAATGTATGTGAATTTATTTACCATTTCTAATTTTATGTTCCGAGTAGGACCTTAGCTAAAACAATGACGTCATATCGTCAGTCAGTGTGCGTTCGCGCCTACAGCTGGCCGAGGCTTTTTGTCATGTCTGTAAAAAGAAACAGGAAAGAGGAGTGTGGCTTGTTTCGTCGACATTTAACAAGAAATGTACCTAAACAATTATTTGTTAGCTCGAAATTATAGCAAAGGTGTGTCAGTCTAACGTTTTCTTAATAAATGTACTTGAATGGTTAAATCAGCTTTATTTTTAAAAAAAAGTTTTGCTACCTGTGTGCACCGTGTACGTGCAGCGGTGAGAAACAGTAAAGAGGAGCGCGGCTCGTTTCGCCAACATTTAACAAGGAAAGTACCGTACCTAAACAATACATAGTTCCCACACATGTGACTAGAATTCTGGAATTTTTGCCATTTTAGTAGGATAAACCAAGTAACCAAGGCGCATATATAGCGGTGGTTGGAGTTGAGTTGGAGGAATAAATGTCAGACGAAGCGGTACTGCCCCCTGGTGGAGAAGGGCAACAAGTTGTCAGCAAGAAGTTACTTCTTGTTGTTGTGAAGTCACTACTTGCTTCGCAGCTTTAAATCCATGGATGGATGCTTAATAACCAGTAACAGAGTTGTGAAGGACGTCCAGAGCTCGGCCTTGCTGTCTTCATGTTAATAACAGTTCTGGTGACTGGCAGAGTAAGTGATTACACGTACATGTCCCTCGTAGCTGTAACAGCTAAGCTAGTCTTTGCTAAAGTAAGATCGGTGCTTACAGCGTGCTAAGCTCACGTAGCTTGAGCTACAGTAAATATCAGCGATTTTTAACATAAAGAATAGCTTAGCTAATGTAACTTGTGCCACAGTAAATATCAGCCATGTGTACTCTGTAAAAGCTACATCAGCTAAGCTAATCTGTGCTACTTTAAAGATTGTTGCTACTTCAGCTTAACTGATGAGCTTGTTAGTAAAGATGGCTGATATTTCTCACATTACTACATTATTTATTTAGCCTATGACTGCCTTTCATACTTAAAGTGGGGCTAAACTCCCTGTGGATCTGTAACTCCGCCCCAAGACTGTCATGAACGGCTGCTTCTGTGAAGAACAGGCGGTGGACTCACGAGGTAGCTTGGCGAACTCAGCTTTATTGAACAGCTAATAGCAGGACATGTTAACGTCTCGTGTCACGCTCAGTTCACAACTAAAAACCCACACAATGCGCATGTTCAGTCTACACTGGCTACGGCAACCCAACTGGGACATCACCACATCTTCCCCTTTTAGCAGGAAACACACATGTTTCTAAACTCACCTGTATATAACATCCGAACACTAGGGCGTTGGGGTAGACTGCCCTCGGTCCACAGCAACGTAGGGATTATTCTGCCCTCGATAGTTGCTGTTCCTATTAATTCAGTGAACAACTAAACATTTTCCCAGTTACTATTTACCCACACCTCAGAACTCTATGTTTCACACTTATGCCTGGTACCCACTGCCCCCGGTTTCGGGCGGCTGCAACGGCCGGTTTACATTCAAAGTCTATGAGGAGACGCGTGGAGTCACGGCGAGCCGGGAAGCGGCGCGATTCAACTGATCGAAGCGGCGCGGTGGCAGCCTGCACACGCACGCGCGCGTCGGCGTCGAACTGCTACGCCATAAAATTTGATCTCTGGTGGCTCGACGCGTCCAGCAAACAGTCGAGAGAGCCTCTGCTATCTGATTACACAACCACAACGGGACTCTTTTTGGACTTTTTAAACTCACCGGATCGAGCCTCCATGAACTGGAAACAAACTCCGGTAATAAACGTGGCATTTTTACAGTTGCTGCTGACAGGCTGCTGTATTCTCCAGTGTAGATCACCCCAAACATAAAAAAAAAACGTTTTATCTCATCAAAGACCGTCGGAGGTGCAGTTTTACACAACAACTGAAACCGGAAAACAAGCCAGAGACCACTCCCTCTAATACCCCCTAGTGTACGTCATCAGACGGTCTTCAGTGGTTCAGTGGGACCGTGACCAGCGGCCAAAAGGGGGCGGCAGGCGCGTTTCGAGTTGTGCAGTGGGGACCAGTAGCCTGGCCCTCGCCATTCCTGCACAGCTCCGCTCAATTCACATTTCCCTTCACTGCACAGTCTGGGACTTCACCCACCCACAAGGATTTCTCCGGTAGATTTTTGTTCGGACCAATCAGAGAACAGAAGGGGTGGAGTTTTGGACCCTAACCCACGCCCCCACCAGTCCCAGCGCGCAGCGTCCTATAAAAGGGCTCTGCCAGCGCTCAGTCAGCGAGCAGCGGCATGTTCTCATTCAAAGCGATGCAAAGCGATGCAGGATTGTTTTATATGTGACACAAATTTATTAATTTCCCCTTCTTAATCCCTTATCTGGAGTTTTCTTTTGTTTTTTCCCCCCAAAAGTTAAGTAATCGCTCCCTCGTCCTCCTTCTCCTCCACCCTCCTGCTGAGTAAAATGAACACGGAAATGCCTCAGGTTGTCACGAGAATTAAACTCGGGTTTTATTGCTGACCGAATCCCTGCAGATTTTCTGGTCTTTTGGTGAGCTGCATGGACCAGCGATCCATGGTTTGATTTTATTGTATTAAAACGTTTTATAACATATAAACACTGAGTTTGCGCAGCGAGAGAAACGCTGCAGGAGGCAGAGCAGCTGTCAGTCAAGTTCACCAGAGCACGGGGGGTGGCTCTGAGGGGAGGGAGCAGAATGCTTTCCCTGTTCAAAATATCCAATGGTTTTGTTCCTAAGCAGAGCCCACGCCTCCAGCAAGAAACGTTTTTCAATGGGAAAAGTCCAGACCCTAGTACTAAGCGAAGTGAAGGACAAGGGTCTGGTTTAAACCAGGCTAGGGGACCAGGCATTATACCTACAAACTACACAGGTCTATGTTTCACACTTATACATACAAACTACACAGGTCAACTTCACTTTATCTTTTTTTTTTTTTTGTCATTAAGTGTCTCGGTACCTCAGAGGAATTCTGATTACCCTTCCCCTGGAAGTCACCTGTGAACCTTGTGGAGTTGAGCGCTCCACCTCTGGACCCATATGTCTCTGCTCAGGAGTTCTGGTCGCAGAATCAGCACTGTCTTCAGGTGGAAAGCTACTGTTCAGTGTCACTGGAGAATCAGGTGGTTGTAGCTGATCTGGTTGATCTGTGGGAAGTGGGACAGCTTGCAGATGTCTCCGGTTCCGTCTTAATACAGCTCCATTCTCCGTTTCCACCATATACGACCTTGGCTCATGGCATTTGCCGATGACCTTTGCTGGGGTTTTCCAACTCTTTTCACCATCCAGTTTTATCCTGACGTCCTGTCCCGGTTGTAGTGCAGGAAGTGGTTGTGCAGAATGATGGCGATCATGGAAGAACCTGTAGGTTTCCTTTGTCTGTCTGTCCTTTTGTTGAATCTCATGTCTGTCCACTGGAGCAGCTTTCAACTTGCTCTCCAGCACTGGAAGTGTGGTTCTGATTTCTCTTCCCGTCATCAGTAGTGCAGGGCTCACACCTGTAGCAGCACTAGGTGTTGCTCTGTAGCACATCAGGGCCAGATGGGGGTCAGGCTGCTTCAAAATGTTCTTTGCAGTCTGAACCGCTCGTTCGGCAGCACCGTTCGCCTGAGGGTAGTGGGGGCTGGAAGTTGCGTGCACAAATCCATACTCTCTGGAAAAGTCCTGGAAGTCACTGGATGTAAATTGAGTTGCATTATCACTCACCAGTTCCAGTGGAATTCCCCACCTCACGAACATGCTCTTGAGTCGACTAATGACTTCACGACTCGATGTGGAAGACAAACGAACTATTTCAATGTCTCTGGAATAATAGTCCGTTACAATGAGATAATTCTTACTCTCATGCTCGCACAGATCTGCTGCTATGCGCTGCCAGGGCCCCCCTGGTAGAGTAGAAGTCAGGAGAGGTTCGTGCCTCTGTGTTGGTTTGTGTTCGATGCAGAATTTACATGTTGACACAATCTGTTTAATCTCAGCACTGATGCCCGGCCACCACACTGCCATCCTGGCGCGTGCTCGGCACCGTGTTAGTCCTTGATGTCCTTTGTGTATCTCTGACAGCACCTCAGCTCTCTGCGCAGAAGGAATGACCAGCCGGTCCTCGAATAACACCAAACCATCAGCTTCTGAGAGATGTGCTCGTGCTGAATGGTAACGATGAAGAGATGAGTTCATCGCTGTTCTTGGCGGCCATCCGTTCCTGATGAACTTTATAATCTGCTGCAGTTCGTGATCGTGCTGAGTTGCCTCACGGATCCTTGAGAGTCTTTGGGATGAGACTGGTGCATTCACCATAACTGATTCAACATGTGCTTGTACAATGTGATCTGTAGTCTCATCACTCACGTGTCTGTGGCCTCCTGGATAGGGTGTCGGCTACTACCAACTGTTTGCCTGGAACGTGCTCTGCTTCCACGTTGAATCTTAAAAGCCGCATCAGGAGTCTCTGGCACCTTGGAGGGGCTTTGTCCAGGTCATAAGTGTTTATTGTGTAGTGTCATAAGTGTGGGCGACCATGGTGTAGTGGTAATGGCAGTCGTCCCCCGATCGGAAGGTTGGAGGTTCGAATCCCGGTTCCCCACACCATGTGTCGTTGTTTCCCTGGGCAAGACACTTAACCCCAAGTTGCTCCCGGTAGGACTGGAAAGCGCTTTGCATGGCAGTCTGCCGCTACCGGTGTATGAATGTGTGTATGAATGGGTAGATGGTTGGTATTGTAAAGCGCTTTGGGGTCCCTCATAGGGGGCTGGAAAGCGCTATATAAATAAGCTCCATTTACCATTTACCATTTATGAGTGGTACAAGTGGTTTGTGGTCTGTTTGCAGAACAAAACTGTCCATTCCCTGAACGTAGCGTGCAAATCGCTCACACGCCCACACACTTGCTAAACACTCCTTTTCGATTTGAGAGTATCTTCTCTCTGCATCAGACAGCGTGCGGGAGCAGAATGCCACGGGCTTTAATCCATCCTCGTGTTCTTGTAGTAGAGCTGCTCCTAAGCCGTAGCTGCTTGCATCTGCGCTGATAACAGTTTTTCTACTTGCATCATAATATGCAAGAGCTGGGGCTGACACCAACATGGCTTTAACAGCTTTAAACGCCTGTTCTTGTGTGTCGTCCCATACCCACTTGTTCTCTCGTCGTAGCAGACTGGTGATCGGGTGTAGCTTGGTGGAGAGGTCTGGCAGGAATCTCCCCACATAGTTAATCAGGCCTAGGACCTGACGGAGCTCCTCCACATTTGTGGGACTCTGCATCTTTGTGATGGCTTCCACTTTCGTCGGGTCTGGTTTTATTCTTTCACCGCTGATGATGTGACCGAAGTAACGAGTTTCTGCTTTGCTGAAATGACACTTTGCTTTGTTCAGCTTCAAGCCACTGTTTTTGATGGTTTTCAAAACTGCATTCAGGTGGTTGTCATGTTCCTCTTTAGTCTGTCCATAAACAAGAATGTCATCCATGACTACGACAACACCTTCATGGTCACTTAACAGTGTAGACAACTGTCTTTGAAAGATTTCTGGAGCTGACGTGATTCCAAATGGTAGCCGTTTATAACAGAATCTACCACTGGGGGTTATAAATGTTGTCAGTTTTCTGCTCTCTGCATCCAGAGGGATCTGCCAGAAACCACATGACGTGTCTAAGGTTGAAAACACCTTAGCTCCTGCCAGCTTTGGGGTAGGGCAATGTCCTCCAAAGTTGGTAAAATGTAACACTCTCTTTTCATTGCTTTGTTTAAGCGTTTTAGATCCACACAAATTCTTACTTGGCCACTGTTTTTCTTTTCAACAGGAACCATTAGGGTGCACCAATCAGTAGGCTCAGTAACCTCTTCTATGACGCCCAAATCTAGCATTCTTTTCAGTTCTGCCTCAGCCTGATGCCTCATCCTCACCTAAAGCATATCGCGCTTCCAAAAATCTCCAAACGCACTGTACTGGCTGCTTGTCAACAGATGACTGTCCTCATCTAACGCGTCTGCAGTGGGAGGAGGAGCGTGTTGGTCCTCTTCCGCTCCGGTGTTTGTTTATTTCCGGTCTCAGAAAAATGGCGGACGCAATACGAAGAATTGCCTTGTACTTAATCTACAAAGCAGCAACACGCAGACGCCGTGCACAACAACGATTCTGGATTCACCCCACATTAGAGAGGCGTCATGGATTCGGTGAATTTCACCATCTGATCCAGGAGCTGCGCGCAGACGAGGAGCGCTTTCAGCGGTACTTCCGTGTCACCCGCCCCCAGTTTGACGACCTGCTGTAAGTTTCTCCTCCATGTTTACCGCGGGATTTTTTTCATCTGTTAAACGTTTCGCGCGGTGCCCACCTAATTCCGTCCCGTCGTCGTTGCGTGATCACATGGCAGAGTCTCTCCTGATTGGTCCTGATTGTTTGCTGCTGAGCAGCGAGCTGAATCTAGCTGTGGAAGCACGGAATGGCGTGCTTCCACAGCTGCGCTGCCGAGCAGCACAGTCGCTGCTCGGATGCGACGCGGGAGTAGGAAACAGCTGCTGCTCACTTTCGCGCTGCTTGTATGCTGTGGATGCGCCGCGACACGACCCGCTGCTCCAAGATTCGCGTCCCCATAGACTTCAATGTAAAGTGGCTGCTTCGGCTGCGCGAGATGCGTGCGATGGGGATCCAGCATTAGAAAGGAGAGGAAATGGGACACGTTGTGGCGTTGTCAGGCTGTAGGGTTCTGCATCTGCTCTCAGTTCTATTTTTACCGGGTCGCATTTTAGCAGGCCTATTTCTCCAAAAACATCCTCTAAGAGGTCTGTATTAATATTATTAATTCTCCTGACTAAACCCATCTTCCTAGCTACACTACCTCCCAACAGTTTATGAGCATAGGGTCCCTTTATGACTGTGACCCAGAATCTGTATTTCTGTCCTTTAAACTGTCTTGTGGCCATAAACCTGCCCACACAGTGGACTTCACCTCCAGGGCTGGTGACCAGTGGCATTTTAGCTTCTGTGACTAATCTTGGGCTACTGTCGGCCACTTCTGACACCATGTCATGAACGGCTGTTTCTGTGAAGAAGTCAAGTCAAGTCAATTTTATTTCTATAGCACAGCTTAAAACAGATAAACTGTTATCAAGGTGCTTCACACACACAGCATAAAAGTTTAAAAATGTACAGAAACAGTAACACACACCAATAGTAACAATTATGATATTAACAGTAGTAAAAGTACATAAAAATGTATAAGAACAAATTAAAATGAAAAAAAACACAGTAAAAAAAAAATATATATACACTACGACAGCTCACACAGTATGAAACACCAGAGAGAACAGATGGGTTTTTAACAGGGATTTGAACATGAGAAGGGAGGAGGCCTGTCTAATGTTGGGGGGGAGGTTGTTCCAGAGTTTGGGGGCGGTGACTGAAAACGCTCGATCACCACGGAGCTTCAGACGTGTTTTTGGGACCGCCAAGAGCATCTGATCAGATGATCTCAGGGCCCGCGATGGAACATATGGTTCCAGCAGCTCGGAGAGGTAGAGGGGAGCGAGGCCATTTAGGCATTTGTAGGTCAACAACAGGATTTTAAAGTCGACTCAAGTTCGCACGGGAAGCCAGTGCAGGGAGGAGAGAACAGGTGTGATGTGCTCATACCTACGTGTACCGGTTAAAAGCCGAGCTGCTGCAGGCGGTGGACTCACGAGGTAGCTTGGCGAACTCAGCTTATTGAACAGCTAATAACAGGACATGTTAACGTATCGTGTCATGCTCAGTTCACAACTAAAAACCCACACACTGCGCATGCTCAGTCTACACTGGCTACGGCAACCCAACTGGGACATATCACCACAAAGACGAAATTCAAAAAATGCAACAAAGTGGGCGTGTCAACAAAGGAGGGGGAGGTGGTGGGGGTTGAGCGAGGAGGTATGGCCAGGACGAGGGACCGTTATTGTTTCTGAATGTTAAAATTACATTAGTAATAAACAACAAGCAACAACAGAGGTTAATTATGTACTCACCCGATCTATCCGAAACAAAAGGCGTTAAAAAAAATGAAAATAATACAAGATATGCCGTGACCGGGTTCGAACCTGGGTCTGTCGGGTCCCAATCCCGCACCTACACCACTGCCCTATCGTGGCATCTATGCATTGCTCGTCCATCGCAATATAAGAAAACAAATACAACCACATAGTTTCGATGATGTGAAAAGTATTCCTAAAATAAATAAGTTAAAATATACAAATAACTAGTGCCATTCCAAAAACTATAATATGCGGTGTTGCAGTACTTTTGCGACGTGCAATGTACCACTTCCATATAAGGTATGAACTGCAGCGCGGACCTTCTCATCTCTGCAGGGGATTGGCTCTGCTTGAACCACTTTTGTGATATTATTCACAGAAGATACCGGTACTGGTCTTTGTGGGTAGGAAGGAAGTAGAAGCGTTCACCAGACACATTAACTCGGTCGACAACAACATCAAGTTCACCAGAGAGGATGCAAACGACAACAAGCTGCCTTTTTTGGACTGTTTGGTCCACATGGAAAGAGAGGACAGCCTCAACATTGAAGTTTACAGAAAACCAACCCACACAGACCAGTATCTTCTGTTTGACTCTCACCATCCACTTGAACACAAACTTTCTGTCATCAGAACTTTACAGCATCGGGCCGAACACATCCCCACAAAGACAGAAGGGAAGGAAAAGGAACAGAAACACATCGAAAAATCTCTCCAAACATGTGGATATCCTAACTGGGCTTTTGTCAAGTCAGCGAGGAAGTCGACAAAACACAATAATGAACAGAAAAAGGAGAACAGACGAAAAAACATTGTCATCCCTTATGTGGCTGGAGTATCAGAGAATTTCAGAAGGATTTTCAACAAACACAACATCCCAGTACATTTCAAACCCAGAGGACTCTCAGACAGAGGCTGGTGCATCCTAAGGACAGAACTCCTACACACAAACAGAGTGGTGTAGTTTATGCGGTCCAGTGCAGCGAGGACTGTCCAGACCTCTACATTGGGGAAACTAAACGGCCCATTCACAGACGAATGTCCCAACACAGGAGAGCCACCTCTTCTGGACAAAACTCAGCTGTTCACCTCCACCTCACGGACAAGGGTCACTCATTAGAGGACCAGAATGTGCACATTTTGGACAGAGAACACAGGTGGTTTGAGAGGGGGGTGAAAGAAGCCATGTATGTTAAATGGGAAAAGCCTTCTCTTAACCGAGGGGGGGAGCCTCAGGTTCCAACTTTCAAAGACATATAATGCAGCTT
>JBBPBX010060987.1:0-21261 GCA_038048925.1 Garcialebias charrua
GTGTATGAACATGTGATAGTGATTGGTGATTTGTCATTTTTGAGCTCATCAAAATGTGTCTAAGTCTTTCAGATCTTTTATTATTTTAGCTTGAGAATTTTCATGTACTTTGATCCATATGTTTCCGTTTCTTGTCCAAGTTTTTGTTCTTTTTTGTTCTTTTTCAACAACCTTGCAGCATGTGCAATGTTTGCGTTTTTTTTAGTTAGGTGTTCATTCATGTAGACATTAGTGTTTGTGAGTTTCTTTGACTGCATCATTACCCTGTTTCTTTGATTCCTTCCAATGAATCTGATGACTACTGATGGTTTAAGTTTGTTAGCTCTATTGGGCAGTGTGTAACAGGTGGAAATGTCATCATGTTTAATGTTAATGTCTTTGCTATTTAAGAAAGTGACTACCTGATTCTCCAGAGACTGCAGTTGATCAGAGGCAATGATGGGTTCAGTGTCTTGCCCAGGCACTTCAATATGTGACTGCTGGTGGAATCAAACCCCCAACTTTCCCAATGGAGGGCAACTGTTCTTATGACTCAGCCACATCTGCTGCTGTTGATGGACTCAATGACAGCTGAATAACAGTGAATTATAGTTGTTTTTATCATATTGAACTTTTTCAGCTGCTGGAAAAAGCAAACCTCTGCTGTGCTTTTGATGTGAGACAGCTGGTGTTCAGCTCCCACCTGTGGTCGTGGGTAAGGCTAGTGTCAAGGAAACAGAAGAATTCCACAAAGCTTATTAAGGATATGCACTGTGTGATGGGTTTAGGTGTGGATTGTTTTCTGAAGGTCAATACTTCTTTCACTGTCTTTGTAGTATTTACATCTGTCTTGTTCTGGTTCAGTCTAGCAGATGTCCAATCTACAACATGGTATGGTCAGCAAATTTCACTTTTAATACCATTGGCAGAACAATTTTTCAAATTCACATTCCTGGCTTTTGTCACTGTTTATAACACCTGTAATTCAAAGTACTGGTTCAAGGATTGAAGAATTCCAGATTCTTTATTGTCATTCGCACCACATGTGGTACATGAGGGGGAACAAAATTGTGTACACAGGGTCCCAGTTACATCCAATAAAAGTATAAAATGTAAAAGAAAAACAGTAATGAGATCTGAGATATGAACTAAGAAAAATGTTAACAATAAATATTTTAAGCACTAGTAGTACAAAAAAAAATGCCAAACAGCAGCACGAACATGCGTCTGTGTGAGCCAATGACCATGAATGAACACAGCAGCATGAAATAAATCAGCAGCATCATTAACTATATTGGCTAAAACAGGTACATCTTAATATTTACAAATAATACAAATATTTGAGTTTATGTACAAGAGTAAACTGATCTGTAGCCCTGTTCTGCCTTTGAAAGAAACAAAATCCATACACACACATTTAGGTAACATAATTGGTTCATTAGTTTGATTGAAGGGCCATCCAGCAACATGTTGGGTAGTTTAAACAGCTCAAAAGTGTGACACCATTACACTCTAAGCTGAACATTCTGTGGTAAAATAAAAATCTTAAAACCTGTGTGAAACCCATTTAAGATATCAAAAATCCATTTCAGTCATGTAAAATCTAACTTTATGTGACCCATTTAAAATTTGAATTGTGTTTCTGCAATGACAAAAGTCTGAGCATTAGAGCTCCAAAAGGGCGGAACTTCTCACCAAAATCTTTTTTTTAATATGGTGTAATTTCTCATAGATTTTCATTGCAAACAATTAATTATTTGTGGTGTTTTCTGGGTTCTGTTCTGTATTTTCTTTAATTGTTTTCATGCACCTCCGTGTGTCCTCTTCCTTGTTGTTCAGCTCTCGTCACACCTGTCTGCAGTTCCAATCACCCCAGGTGTTTGCCATCATGTCTCGTTAGTGTTTGTATAGAGTCAGTATCGCTGTGTTCCTCCTTTGTGTGCGCATTGTCCTGTGAAAGCTTCTTGTTTCTGTTCCTCCATCATTACACTAAATGCAAGTTTTGCTAACCCATCAGCTTTTTGCTTTGTTTGTCAAAATAAACTTTGTTACTTTTTACCTGGGAGTTTCCGCTGTCTTCCTGCATGTGGGTTCAACATCATTAAGTCAGAGTCAGATAATCTTTATTGTCATTTGCACCGCATGTGGTACATGTGATGAAATGAGATTATGTACACAGGGTCCCAGTTATATCCAACAATAAAATGTAAGATAAGAACAGTAATAACATCTAAGATATGAACTAAGAAAACATCAACTAAAAAAATATACTAAGCACTAATATCATAGAAAACATTACTCTAAACAGCAGCACTAACATGAGTCTGTATGAGCAGATGGGCACGAATGAACACATCAAAATAAAAACATATCAGCAGCAACATGATGTGATATTTTGCAGTGATTATTCTGGTTATTTATTCATGAGCCTAACAGCCTCAGGGTAAAAACTGTTCCTCAGTCTAGTGGTTCTACACTTAATGCTCCTCAGCCTCCTTCCTGAGGGGAGTGGGGCAAAAAGTGAGTGTGCTGGGTGAGTGGGGTCTTTCATGATGCAGGTGGCCCTCTTCCTGCATCTGGAGGTGTAAATGTCTGTGATAGTGGGGAGACTGACTCCAACAGACTTCTGTGCAGCCTTCACCACTCTCTGCAGAGCTTTTCTTTCTGCAGCTGTGCAGCCTCCATGCCACACGTTGATGCTGGAGCACAGGATACTCTCCACTGCACACCTGTAGAAGGAGGTGAGGACTGAGCTTCCCAGACCAGCTCGTCTCAGCCGTCTGAGGAAATAGAGTCTCTGATGAACTTTCTTGATCAGGCTGGTAGTGTTGTTCCAGCTGAGGTTATCATTCAGGTGTACATCCAAGTACAGTACTTGTAGCTGGAGACCACTTCCACCGCAGATCCTCTTATGTTTAGTGGGGTGTGTTTGTTCCTTCTGAAGTCCACAAGAATCTCCTTTGTCTTCTTCACATTAGTGAAGGTTGTTGTCCTTGCACCAGCTCTCCAGGTGTTCCACCTCCTGCCTGTAGCTGGACATTAACAGCATAATCATGCCAGTATTTATACCAAATGTCAAAGCATAATGTTCCTGCTCGAGCTGCATGTTTTGATAGGGATACTGTATATCTGTTTTGTTTGTATTTTTCAATGCTGTGGGAGGAATAGAAATTGAACGATTATGAAAGAAAGCGAAGAAAAACTAGTTGAATCTGAATATATGTCTTTGTGCAGTGGCATACAGTGAATTGTTTTACTGTGAGGGACTGAACAGATGACAAAGACTCTGCATGTGAATAATTAAGACCAGAGCCGTATAAAGAGAGAGTTGCGACACTCCCATCTCTCTATGGCGCCGGTTAAGACTACATCACACAGGATGAAATCTAAAAGAAACTTGCAGCCTGTCCTGGCTTGTAGTTAAATGTGAAATAGTCAAACTTTGATAACAGTCATACAAAGACAATAAAATAGTTGAAATCTTTATCAGCCATTTCCACAGTGCATGATTAAACGCTGCACTGGTGCCAGTTTTCATTGCATCATATCTGTCAGGTTGTGTTTATCTGCTCCACAATAAAATGACCTGAATTGCACAAGGCAGATGTTGTAATGTGTACCTGGCAGTGAGGAAGTGGGTGCCGACAGTAGGTGTTGTGTTGGATCAGGAGATCACAGAGGGCAAGTTTTTTGTGGACTTTAAAACTACTGAGTGGTCTTTGCACATGTGAAACCTACAAATGCAAACAAAGAAAAGGGGGAAAACAAGGTAACCTCCCAAAAAACTGAGCTAAAGTTTAGATCACAAACACCTTAGCTTTCAATGTGATAAATAGAACAAGATGCTATTCTGGGATTAAAAGGGGACAGCACCATGGATAAAATTCTGATTTAGACCTCTACCACACATTATTACTTTGTTTCATAAATGCAATTAAAACTTTTTAAAACTTAATTTAAAGACTTAAACCTGCTAAAATAATTTACCCTGGTGATAAAAGATAACGGATGGTTTTACAGACCTGTGACAGCACAACCTCTACGCTGAATGAACTGAATGACTTATTTGCTCGGTTCGAGGCATGTAACAGCACACCTGCACAAAAACTCACCCCCTCTCCCGATGACCAGGTGCTGGCGCTGTCCTCAGACAGCGTGAGGCGATCATTCATCAAGATCAACACCCGGAAAGCTTCTGGTCCTGACAACATAACTGGTCGTGTGCTGAAGGACTGTGCAGGAGAACTCGCAGCGGTCTTCATGGACATCTTCAAAGGTGGGCATATGAACGCCAGGGACCGCTAATGTGCTAATCCGCTTACAACGGGCCTAACGTTTTTGTCAGCGTAACAGCGGAGTGACTAACTTTTATAATTCATAAGCGGATTTGTGCTATTTTTATTTACAATGAAGTTCCTGGGAGTGCACGTCTCAGAGGACCTGTCCTGGAGCAGGAACACTGCATCACTGGCCAAGAAGGCTCACCAGCGCCTCTACTTTCTCCGCAAGCTGAAAAGGGCTGGAGCTTCAACCCCCATCATGTGCACCTTCTACAGAGGTGCCATAGAAAGTGTCCTGACCAGCTGCATCACTGTGTGGTTTGGTGCATGTACTGCATCCTGCCGCAAGAGCCTCCAGCGCATCGTGAGAGCAGCTGAGAAGATTGTCGGCACCTCCTTCCCCTCACTACAGGACTTACACAGCAACCGCCTCACTCGGAAAGCCCTCTGCATGGCAGGTGATCCCACACACCCACTACACAGCTGCTTCAGCCTGTTGCCTTCAGGGAGGAGACTGAGGAGTCTCCAGGCTCGAACCAGCAGACTAAATGACAGCTCTGTTCATCAGGCAGTCAGGATGCTAAACTCTCTGCCTGCTCTGCCCTCCCTCCCACTTGTACTGCCTTAATCACAAAAAACTTTCACACACCACCACACAACACAAAGATTTTAACACTGGACTCTGTGTCATCAAAACGGGTTATTCACTCAACTCACGGTCATGTGCTCATTCAGTTTGCACTACTTCTTATATTTGCACTAATGTTTGTATTACATTACTGCCTATAGTCATACTACTGTTTACATTCACTGTTTACATTTATTACTACTGTTTTCATTCAATACTACTGTTTACATTTATTACTACTGTTTACATTTACACTACTTTTTATATCTACACTACTGATATATATATATATATATATATATATATATATATATATATATTTTACTAGCCTTATTGCATATGCCACTTTACCTCTATACCAATATCAACTACCTCATACATATACTGTGTACATAAACTTCATATGCTGCTTTGTCACTCTATTACAAATGTCAATGCCAGAACTTTCATTTTATTTTATAGATATACTTTTTACACTTTTATACTACTATGCAAAAAACTCAGGACAGTATTACACTTTTGTTATTTCATTTTATGCTTATGTTTATTAAATGTTTAGTGTTTTAGTGTTGGTGTAACTTTTCATACTTTCATACTACTACTATGCAAAAACTACTATGCAAAAACTCAGGACAGTATTACACTTTTATTATTTCATTTTATGCTTATGTTTATTAAATGTTTTAGTGTTTTAGTGTTTAAATGTTTACTGTTGCACTGAGGGACAGAGAGAAATGCAATTTCAATCCTGTGTATGTCCTGTACATATTGCAGTTTTGACAATAAAGTTGACTTTGACTTTTGATATCTTTATATATATTTTTTTCTTTCAGCTGCTCCCTTCTTCAGGGGTCAGCCACAGCGAACTAAAGGCTCCCCCATAGCTCTGCGTCCGTCCCTACATGTGTCTGTACGCGTGTACTGTACGCAGGCAGTTCACCCGCACAGCTCTACGTTCGTTCTCGCGTACATTCTCGCGTTTTCGCACCAAATTCTTGACGTCATTTGAGCAGCTGCAGCCCAGAGCGTTTACCTACGGGACAAATTGAGGTCGCTGATTGGTCATTTGCTGACACGCCTACTGAATTGATTGACAGGTCGGGTGGGGAAAAAAAGGCGCGAGCTGGCAGCTGCAGCCGCACCGGTGTTCTGTGTTTATATGTTAATAAAAAGTTCTAAAAAAAAAAAAAAAACAGGGAGCGCTGGTCCTGCAGCCCACACATCAGACCAGCACACCAGGAAATCTGCAGAACCTCCCGCAGCCACGTTGGACCCGAGTTTAATTCGCTCGTGACAAATTTATTCATCATTTCAGTCATGGAGTCAACGGAGGAGGAAGCGATCACTTGCCTTTTGGCCCAAAAACCAAAAGAAAAGGCAAGATCAAGGATGAAGAAGAGGAATTTAATACATTTGTGTCACATACAAAACAGTCCTGCGCCAAGCAGTTTATTGTCCGTCATCGTGTTTGCGTACGCAGTCGTAAAATTTGAGTTTTGCACGTACATGCCCTGCGGGGGGTACGCTTGTGCCTCTGCGTACGGACGGTGTACAGCGGCGTATGACCGTACGCAGAGCTATGCGGGGGCCTTAACTCGCACGAAGACTTAGCAATTGTTTTTTTAGTTAACGCCACATGCCCTTCCTGACACAACCGCAGATCACTGAGCTGCCACAGCCCTCTGTGTGGCGCAGACGGCTGTCATCTAGGGCACCTGGGGGAGCAGCTGGTGGGGTGGCACAATTGGTAGAACTGCCACCTTTCAGCAAGCAAGTCACCACGAACCCCCGCTGGGGGGCCTTTATGGGTGGAGTTTGCATATTATCTCTGTGCATGTGTGGGTTTTCTCCGGGTACTCCAGTTTCCTCCCACAGACCAAAAACATGCATGTTAGGCTGATTGGTAACTCTAAATGTCTCTAG
Organism: Garcialebias charrua; assembly: GCA_038048925.1. NCBI lineage: Eukaryota > Metazoa > Chordata > Actinopteri > Cyprinodontiformes > Rivulidae > Garcialebias > Garcialebias charrua. The sequence goes on from JBBPBX010060987.1 coordinate 6,811, forward strand.
GTGTGAGTGAGAGTGAATTGTTTATTTGTCTTGTTTGTCTCTGTGATGGACTGGAGACCTGTCCAGGGTGTCCCCCGCCTCTCACACAGTGATAGCTGGACATGGGCACCAGTGACCCCTGCGACCCTAAGAGGAAGAACCGGGTAAAAGATAACAGATGGATCGATGGACTTTTCAGTCATTTTGGGGTTTATTACAATACAATGATGCAAATATGATAAGATTGAACTTTTTTTGATCCCACAGGAAATTGTTGTGCCAGAGTTTCATTACAAAGGAACACACACAAGATGTATATATATATAAAAAAAAAGTTAAAAAAAAAAAGTATATAAAAGGGGACAGCCGCATGGATCAAATTCATGTACAATATATATAAAAATAACATAATATAAAAAATAACAGAGAATATAAAAATACCAACAATTAAAGTATAAAACCTGCTAGGTGCTGACAGAAACCTTAGTGTTTATTGTCTGCACTGGCAAAACCAATGCAGACATGTTCCTTCATTTAATATACTACATCGTTTTACAACCTAGCTGTTTTTGTTTTATTTTTAATAACATTTTCTTTTATTTGTTCTTCTCAATTTGTATGTTATTTATGATTGTGATTATGACCGTTTTTATAATTTTATGATTTTATGTCTTTTGTTGTCTACAGTTGTCATCACTCTTTGTTAAAATCAGGTTTCTCTTGCAAATGAGCCCCCGAAGGAGGGATGACTTCCTGTGTTGTTCTATGGAGCACCTCGGTTGTCTCAGTCTGTGACTGAAGGTGCTATGTAGGGGTACAGAAAAAAAAATTGATTTTTTAAAAAGAGTCTAGATTCTTAGTCCTGGCAATTCTGAATCGATACTAAAAGCCCCCAAATCGAATTTAAAACATGTTTAATTTTATATTTTTTCCACTCCTACTCCTGAACGCATTGCATATTACATTTTGTGTCTGTTTAGCCACCGTAGAATTTTGGCCGTGTAGGCCACCGTACAGCAAGCTACTGTAGTTAGCCAACTCCCTTTATCTGATTGGAGCCTGCTATCATGGAGCAGGAGGACAGCGCGATTCAACCGGCTCCTTCGTCTTTAAAGTTTATGACCCACCGTGTTTTCAAATTGCATCGCCATTAATATATAGTAGTGACTTAAATAATAAACAAGATTGTTTTATTGATATTGTAGAGAAATAATGCTAAATGTGTTATTTCATGACTTAAAGGAGATTTTAACGCATCAGCTGCAGCATAATGTGTCCCTCTCCATATATGGGCATTGACATCACTGAAGGATCCACCTTGAATGCAGACGGAGTTATAACGAGCATCATGCATCAACGTAGCTTTCTTATTTCTGACCAGAGTAGTTACGAATACAACTAAGAAAATGCTGAACCGATGTGTTGCCCAGTTCTGCAGCAATACCTCGAAGGATGGCGTTAGTGTTCATTATTTCCCCAAAATCAAAAGGATTCAGAATGCATGGATAAAGTTTGTTCAAGTCAAATGAGCTGACTTCATTGCTCCATCGCGTAGCAGTGTTTAGTGTTCAAAACACTTTAAACTGGAAGACTACGAGTTAGCAATGATGCAGGCATTTGGATTTAAGGGGAAAAGTGGTACGAGACTGAAGGAAGACGCTGTGCCAACTATCCATGTAGTTCCACCGTGCACCGGACCTGGAAAACTGTACTCATCTCCCTCCGAGGACGGACCAGCGAAGAAGGCCCGCACCTCAACAGTTGTGAGAAAACGGGAGGTTTTACGGGTAAGACTTTGCTCAGTTTAATTTTTGACATCAGAACAGAATGAATAGAGCAGGCTTTAAATGTACCATAGTTTAGTAAAATTCACGCCACTTTTTCATGAAAATGTGTGTCGCTAGCCTGTGGCTAGTTAGCATAATGCTAATGCTAATGCTAGTTAGCATAATAATGTGTCCATCAGTTCTCGTTTTTTCTCGTAATTACATTGCACGGAAATAATAAACATCCCCCAATGTCTGAGTTAGGCACAAACGTAACTGTGAAGTGTGTACAACTCTACAGCGATAAATAAAAAAGATAAAAACAAAATTGCGACGATTTAAGGGGAGTTCAACTGGTAGAGCGGTGTGTGTCTGCTGGGCACTGTATGTAACCGCGCGGGTGACGTGAGGTCCGCTCGGTGTGTCCGCGGCTGCAGCCGCGATGACCGTCGGTTCTCAGCTATGAGTGTCCGGGTCTGAGCTCTGTGTGTCCGCGGCTTCAGCAGCGGGTGAAGTGAGGTTTTAGCAGCACAGTCACACTTACATGTGTAAGGATGGAGGATAAAAAATGACTGGTTATGACTGTGTGGCAAAGTCGGAATGTAAGATCCATTGCAGTGCCTTCTGACTGGATCCTTTAATTACGTCATTCCGGAGTTTGGCAATCATCAGCGAGGTTTCCGGATGCTTCCGGGACTCCGTGTTTTTTTTGTTTTTTTTTTACACTCGCCTGGCCCAAATGCAAAAATGAAAATAGACATCATATTCTACTACAGTAATTGTCCAATATGGTGAATTGTTACTGAATTGTGGGTGTTGTCCTTTAAAAATAATTTCAGATCCTACAACGCTCTGGGGGAAGACAGAGCTTAACAAGAGAACGGTTGTTTGCAAGAAGTGTCAAATAAAATTATGGTACAGTATTTTGGAAATACAATAACATGCGCAGAAGATGAAAGTGAAGCAGCCAACCAGCGAAGTTTGCTGCAAAGATTTCTCTCTCCATCTCCTGCTGTATCACAAAGGATTTACGAGCAGACAGCTCAGTGGACGTTGAGGGGTTTAATTTTATTTTTAATATGCTCGAAGCAACATACGTTATTCCTTCACCTACATAAAACTCCACACAGCTCCAGCATGAAACAAGAACAATGTGGGAGAAGTTCTGATGCAGCTGCAGGTCAAAGGTACATTTTTCTCATATTATACTAAAACTAATAGACAAGTTGTACAACAAACAATGTAATTTGTATTTTAACAGGTTGGAGAGGCCAGATGAGACACATCGCCTGGAGCCAGTTCTAAATGATACAATTACAGTAATGGTTTATAAATTGCAGTTCAGAAGAGATTTTAATGCAGGTTTGCACAGGTTTTGAAATTTTGTTAAAGATTTAGGCCCTGTACACACGTAGCCTGGTGTTTGAAAAACGAATATCTGCACAAAAAAAATATATCTGTCCATATATGTTTGAATATTTAAAATATTTGTCTACATGTCCCCGTTTATTTTCACCACAGTGTTGTAATGAATATGCTGAACCCATAGGTGGCAATGTAGTGCCGTCACAACCCTTCAACTCAGCCGCAACTTCCTGTTATTATTTCTTACTTTTTTTCATTTGTGTGGACAGACCGCGAGGTTGAACTACTATTAAATACCGTTTTGGAGTACAAAGTTAATAAAACGCTGGAAAATGTCGACTAGGAATCATGTCCGACTAGGAATCATGTCAGAGCAGGTATGTTGACATTTTAGCTTTTATTTTTGGCCGAGCATTATGTGACTTCAGCGCCGCTCTAGCTGGAGCAAAAATCTCCGGTTCTGAAAGTCCACACGCAAACTCAAAAGCGGAGAATTGTCAAATCTCCACTTTGGTCGGAGTTTTTTATTATTCGTTTATAATTACATAAACCGGAGTTCACGTGTGGATGATAGGCCAAACCGCATGATAAACTGTTCGGTTGTACTGATATCCGGCTACGTGTGTACAGGGCCTTACTAAATATGAATCAATATGGTTAAAAAAACTGTGAAGTCTGTATTTTATGTTGAGCTAAATGTTTATGCACTTTCATAGGTTGAAGTCTGTTCACTTTTTTACTTTTGTATGTTCTATTTGTTTACATTGTTGTTTATTCTTTTCAGCAACTGAAACTGAATTTATGACCATTTCAATAGAAAAATTATTTCTGAATCGAAAAACATTTTTGAATCGAAAAATCGTTTTTGAATCGAATTGTGACACCAAAAATCGGAATTGAATCGATTTGCCAGACACTGAGAGATTTGCACCCCCAGTGCTGCGGTAAGAGTCCAGTGTGGCATGCAGGGGGTGTGACGTGTTGTTCAGAATCTGGAATAGTTTCTTCAGCATCCTCTGCTCAGAGACCTCTGTTAGAGACTGCAGGTCCACTCCCAAAACTGAGCCAGCTTCAGCATTCTTCACCCTGCTCCCCCAGTACACCACAGTGTAGAAGAAGATGCTGGAGAACACAGAGTGGTAAAACATCTGCAGCATCTGCAGCAAATGGAACCATTTGCGGTAATGCTGCAATATTGCTTGTGATGCAGTATAATTTTTTACCACTTTCACATACTTGAATATACCATGTGGTGGCTCTTGATGGTGGCTGTCAACCAACCCACTGAAACAGTTGCAAAGAAGTAATTAGGCTGTTACCAAAATCCATTAAAGCTATTCTGGGAGTTTCACCCAAGGAAATATGTTTATAGATTCTGTGTTATTTTTGTAATGTAATCAATGTGACCCCATCACAGACATGTCCATTGCCACAGAAAAGAACACATACCACAGAAGACTAGAGCCTGTGAACCATCTACATGTATACAAAGATTTACAGTATTTAAAATTGAGTAATCAAAAGTCAAAAGTCAAAGTCAACTTTATTGTCAGAACTGCAATATGTACAGGACATACACAGGATTGAAATTGCGTTTCTCTCAGTCCCTCGGTGCAACAGTAACCATTTAAACACTAAAACACTGAAACATTTAATAAACATAAGCATAAAATAGTAAAAATGTAACACTGTCCTGAGTTTTTGCATAGTAGTATAAAAGTATGAAAATTTACACCAACACTAAAACTAAAACTAAAACACTAAACATTTAATGAACATAAGCATAAAATGAAATAATAAAAGTGTAATACTGTCCTGAGTTTTTGCATAGTAGTATAAAAAAGTATAAAAAGTATATCTATAAAATAAACTGAAGGTTCTAGCATTGACATTTGCAAAGAGTGGCAAAGCAGCATATGAGTTAATGTACACAGTATAGGTAGTAGTTGATGTTGGTATAGAGGCAAAAGTGGCATATGCAGTAAGGCACATTGGGCATCCTTAAATAAGGCTGGTCAGAGAATACTGTATATGTATCAGCAGTGGTGTAGATATAAAAGTAGTGTAAATGTAAACAGTAGTAATAAATGTAAACAGTATTAATAAATGTAAACAGTGAATGTAAACAGTAGTATGTAAACAGTGAATGTAAACAGTAGTATGACTATAGGCAGTGATGTAATACAAACATTATTGGAAATATGAGAAGTAGTGCAAACTGAATGAGCACATGACCGAGAGTTTAGTGAATAACCCGTTTGATGACACAGAGTCCAGTGTTAAAATCTTTGTGTTGTGTGGTAATGTGTGAGAAAGTTTTTAGTGTTAAGGCAGTTCAAATGGGAGGGGAGGCAGAGCAGGCAGAGTGTTTAGCATCCTGACTGCCTGATGAACAGAGCTGTCTCTCAGTCTGCTGGTTCGAGCCTGGAGACTTCTCAGTCTCCTCCCTGATGGCAGCAGTCTAAAGCAGCTGTGTAGTGGGTGTGTGGGATCACCTGCCATGCAGAGGGCCTTCCGAGCGAGGCGGCTGCTGTGCAAGTCCTGCAGTGAGGGGAGGGAGGTGCCGACGATCTTCTCAGCTGCTCTCATGATGCGCTGGAGGCTCTTGCGGCAGGATGCAGTACATGCACCAAATCACACAGTGCAGCTTATCAGGACACTTTCTATGGCACCTCTGTAGAAGGTGCACATGATGGGGTTTGAAGCTCCAGCCCTTTTCAGCTTGTGGAGAAAGTAGAGATGCTGGTGAGCCTTCTTGACCAGTGATGCAGTGTTCCTGCTCCAGGACAGGTCCTTTGAGACGTGCACTCCCAGGAACGTGAAGGCAAAACACAACTGAAATGTTTCTAAATACCAAATGGTGTGGAGATTTAAAGTGCAGCTGAGGCTTACCAGTGGGGAGGCAATTTCTAACAAACAAATGAATATCTCACAACACCAAAAAACACCTATGCATTACTCAATGATGAGTCCATACTCGAATAAGACCCAGCAATCACAGCACACAGGAAGAAGATGCAATCATGACAGGAACTAGCCACCACACCCGCCCAAAGTTCTCAGCAGCAATGAAGATAGTGTTTCTCTTATGTTCCTCTAAAGCAGGGGTGCCCAAAGTGTGGCATAAGGGCAAAAGTTGGCCTGTGAAGCCATTTGAGTTGGCCCACCAGGAGGTGTCCTCATTACTAAGTTAAAACTGTGGTTGCAGAATCACTGTATTTTTGCTCATTCATTCTGCACAGCCATCCATCCATCTGTCTGTCCATCCATCCATCCATCAATCCATTCATCCATTCATCCATCCATCCATTATCTTCTGCTTGTTCCAAAGTTGGATCATGGGGGCCAGCAGCTTGAGCAAAGATGCCCAGACATCTCTTTCCATAGCAACCTCTTCCAGCTCTTCTGGGAAGACCCCAAGGCCTTCCTAGGCCAACTGAGAAATGTAGTCTCTCAAGTGTGTCCTGGGTATTCCCTGGGGTCTCCTCCCAGTTGGATGTGCCTGAAGTACCTCCCTAGGGAGATGCCCAGGAAGCATACTTAGCTGTCTCTGTGCCAGTTGCAGCCACTGAGGTCCTTATGCCAGCTGCAGCCACTGAGGCCTTACGCCAGCTGTAGACACTGAAGTCCCTATGCCAGCTGCAGCTGCCAAGGTCCCTACACTGGCTCCAGCCTCCCTGGTCTCCATGACAGCTGCAGAGCCCTGGTCCAATCAACTTCTGCCGATCCCCTAGTCCAATTGCCTGCTGTGGATCCCCTGGACCCCTCGCATGCTACAGATTCCCTGATCCAATCACCTGCAGATCTCCTGATCCCATCGCCTGCTGCGGATCCCCTGGACCTATCGCCTGCTACAGATCCACTGGACCCATCGCCTGCTACGGATCACCTGGAACCATCGCCTGCTGCGGATCACCTGGAACCATCGCCTGCTGCGGATCCCCTGGACCCATCGCCTGCTGCGGATCCCCTGGACCCATCGCCTGCTGCGGATCCCCTGGACCCATCGCCTGCTGCGGATCACCTGGAACCATCGCCTGTTGCAGATCACCTGGACCTATCGCATACTACAGATCCCTTGGTCCCATTGTCTGCTTCATATCCCCTTGTCCCATCACCTGCTACGGAACCCCTAGTCACATCACTTCTCCTCTCCAGTGATGTACGGTCGCCTTGACACCTGCTGGAGCTTCTCCCCAGCAATTAATGGTTTCCTAGCTGCCCCCTGATCTTATGTCTCATTTAGGACAACTACTAGGCCACCCACCTGAACACCAGTCCCACTCTGGATGGTCTCCTTGCCATCTAACTTGACTCTTGGGGTTGGGGTTCTATATTCCATTTGTTATGATGTTGTCCAGATTCCTACATGCTAGCACTTTTTTTTCTTCTTTTTTTGGTCCTTGTATTTCCGTGTGCCCTCCTTCCTGTTTTTCCCTTCACCCAAGTTGAATGTAGCTCAGTTCTTGGGATTTCAGGAGCCTGTCAGGGTTTTTAGCAAGGCAGGAGCAAACCCAGGTTAGGTTAGCTACGCAGTGGCGGTTCTAGACCAGTTGTACTGGTGGGGCCAAGCTGGGGCCAGAGGTTTTGTCAGAGGGGCACGTTCATCTCGGAGAAAAAGACAGATTCGAAATCTTACTTGACTCTTATTTTTTTAAAGCAGTGATTAACCATTGTAACCAAAGAAAATAGTTTAAAAAATCAAATGAGAAAAATATAAAACATTTTACACAGTATTTGTATTGACTGAATAAAATATATTAATAAGCAAATAAAATGATAATGAAAATAACTGTTAGGTGAAGTCTTGGTTCAGTTTCTCAGTCCAAAATTATATAACAACATTGGCTGCCCTACTATCATAGCAACTGTATTCTGCGATTTTGATGAATACAAAATCGTAGAATTTCATGATTTCTGGCAAACCGATCAACAAATGAGTGACTCATTTTGTTATGTCTTAAAGAGCAGAGGAGGCTCGGACCATTTTTACGTATTTCTTTATTAAAGTAAGGAAACCGAGAGAGGACAAAAAGAGCGTGAGTGCTTGCGCATCTCACTGAACTTGGACTGTACCAACTCCAGAAAACCATGGGGGTAAATACACCACATCATCCCCTTTTAAAAATGGAGCTAACATCTTGATCTATATCAACTAAAATATACTAAGGTCACTTATTCCAACTTAAATGCATTTCCCTGTAGAACTGAACAATTTCCCAAAAATGTACTTACTTAATAATCAGACAATATTATTATTATTTTTGCATCTAACTCAGATGTACCCCTTAATGTAACAAGAATAATAATAGAACATAACATGCATAACCGTCATGCCTAGATAAACACAAAGCTATTCAAGATATCGTCTTGGTGTCTTCCGAGGTCGTGTTGAACGCCTCACCACCACTTGGGAATCTGAGGGAACAGGGAGTTGTATCCCAGAGTCCAGAGCACTTTGTTCAGGTGCAACTTTTACATCACTTTGCTCTTGTGCTGGTGTTTCAGGGTCATCTGTATCTGGTTCAACTACAGCTTTTGCACGAAGCTGATCCCCATGTCGCCTGTGCACAGTGTCCGAGTAGCGCTCTTTAACTTCATAAGAGACCGGACCAGTTCGTCTTACAACCTGTCCAGGTATCCACTTGTGAGTCCCTCCCCCTGTGTTGCGAAGATACACAGCATCATCCACAGAGAAGGAGCGATCCACAGCTGTGAAGTCATGCTGGGCTTTTTGTCGATACTGTTTTCTCCGAACTGTCTCCTTGGTGTTTGGTTTGATGAAATCCAATCTGGTACGAATGTGTCTGTGTAGGAACAATTCTGCAGGAGACTGACCCGTCGTGCAATTTGGTGTCACACGGTACCGTAGCAGAAACGAAGAAAGTTTGTCATCAACGTTGCCGGGGTGGTGTGCCAGTTTTTTCATGCCCACCTTGAACGTCTGCACATACCTCTCAGCCAACCCGTTTGTGGCAGGATGTCCCGGCGCACTTGTTGTGTGCAAAATGCCATTTTGCGTCACAAACGTTTGGAACTCCGCAGAAGTGAAAGTGGTAGCATTGTCTGTGACTATTTGCTCAGGAAGTCCATATGATGCAAACAGTCTCTTTAGCCTTGTCACTGTGGCCTGTGTTGTAATGTGTGGCATACGAAACACCTCCAACCACTTTGAATATGAGTCGACCACGATCATGAACATGTTACTGAGGAAAGGTCCAGCAAAGTCTATATGTAGTCTTTTCCAGGATTCTTCCATTTCCTCTGATGTCTTTCTCTTCACTGCTGCTTCACTTGTGGACACAGTCTTCTGAGTGTCTGGGTGTCCTGCAGCTTCATCTTCATCTGCGTTATGCTCCTTTGTATCTGAATCTTCTGCAGCTGCAGCCTTTGGTGGCCGTCCTCTTCGAGCAGGTCTCTTTGAAGCCGGCTCCTGCTCCTCCTGTTGCTCCTGCTCCTCCTGTTGCTCCTGCTCCTCCTGTTGCTCCTCCTGAGCATCATGTGGTTTCTTCTCTCTGAAGCTCTCCTCTTTTACATCCTCTGACTGGCTCACAGAGGGAGAACAACCTCTGTCTTTGTCTGGTTGTTCCTCATTTTGCTCTTGTTCATTATTCTGCCAGTTAAGCCGGAGTTTTGTCAACCAGTTCCTTCCACATAGTGAAGCACCATGTCCTTTAACAACCAACAGTGGCAAATCTATGACTTGGCCTTCATACTCCACTTTTGCTACAAACTGTCCCAAAACACCAATACACCCACCATTGTAAGCTTTGAGTTTCACTTTAGCTGGCTGCAAGGGCAGGTGAGAGAACTTCTTTAAGTATGTAGGATGTGAAATGACACTCTTTGCCGCTCCTGTGTCAATTTCCATTTCTAAATCAACATTGTCAATTGCAAATGTTGCTTTATATCGTTCCTCATCCTCAGTATTAACAGTCAAAATGGCTAACTCCTCTTCGGGGTCTGCCTCAGCTGTCACATACTTTGTCTCTCTGCTGCTCCTGTTTGGCACAGTTTTTTCATGACTCTTTTGTACTTTAGCCCGACATGCTTTCTTTATGTGTCCAATCTTTCCACAATTATGGCATTTAGTCTCTTTGAAATGACATTCATTTGCATTGTGATTTTTTCCTTTGCATCTGTAGCACATATTCGTTTTTATTGGCCTCACCTTGTGAATGTTTGCCTCACTAGCCCATTCACCTCCAGCGCCTCTCAGCTCTCGAGTGTCTCTGTCTGCAGTCTCCATGTTGAGTGCAATTTCCACAGCTTTTGCAAAGGTCAGCCGGTCCTCTGAAAGTAACCTCCTCTGGCACGCTTCGTTTATTATTCCACTTACGAACCGATCCCTCAGTGCAGAATCCAGCGACGCACCAAAATCACAGTTAGCTGCTTGTTGTTTGAGCTCTGCAACATACTGGGCGACAGTCTGACTCGCCTTCTGGTTGCATCGATTAAAACGGAAACGTTCAGCAACTAATAAGGGCTTGGGTTCATAGTGTTCTTTCAAAATGTTCACAATTTCGCCAAAAGTCTTGTCTTTTGGTTTTTCAGGCTGTACCAAGTTTCGTAAAAGTCCGTATGCTTGAGCACCCATTACACTTAGCAACACCGCCACGTGCTTTTCTTCGTCAATGTCGTTAGCTTCCAGGTACTGCTCTAGCCGCTCGATATAAGCTGTCCACGGCTCAGCCTCTGGTCTGAAGTCATCTATTTTGCCAACTTGAGCCATTGTACTCACTAGTACTGACACTTGACGTCGTCTCTCCCCAAAAAGAAGAAGGAAAAATATATCCTCGTCGCCAGTTGTTATGTCTTAAAGAGCAGAGGAGGCTCGGACCATTTTTACGTATTTCTTTATTAAAGTAAGGAAACCGAGAGAGGACAAAAAGAGCGTGAGTGCTTGCGCATCTCACTGAACTTGGACTGTACCAACTCCAGAAAACCATGGGGGTAAATACACCACACATTTGTTGATCGGTTTGCCAGAAATCATCAAATTATGTTTGTATTCTGCATCTGTCTGTTAGCAAAATATCTTATGAACAACTGAACAGATTTTGATGAAACTTTCAAGAAATATTCACTGAATGGCTCTCTACGACTGGTTGACTTTTAAAGTACATCCAATTTAAGATGGCTGCCACAGCTAACTGAACTTAAACAACACAAAATTGACTACAACTCATTCAATTTGACAAAAAATTGAGATAAAATTTGGTGTGGTAGTAGCTGAGACTCATTCCCAAAGCATAAGCAAAGGACTTTTAGAATGCATAAGATCTTTCTTTAAAATTATAGCGTTATTCAGTGGTGGGATGTAACAAAGTACAAATACTTTGTAACTGTACTTAAGTACATTTTTCATGTATCTGTACTTTACTTAAGTAGAATTAAATGTGGGTACTTTTACTTTTACTCCACTAGATTTTACATGAAGTATCTGTACTTTCCACTACATTTCTATAATGTGTTGAGTTACAAGTTACATTCACGTTGCAGCTTTTTGATTTGTCATTAGTTTGAAAGTAACTGATGTCGAGAGGGGAGTTGGTCCATTGAATCACTGCAAAGTGGACAGGTAACATTAGACCTGCCTTCAAGAAGAGCTGGACCAGTGACATATATTCTAGTATATACGTCACTGAGCTGGGAGCACCCACAGCACCACTAACACACCCAAAATGGATTCCACCACAGAGTCAGCAAGATACACAACACCCATGGCCTTATTGAAAGACTATTGAAATATTATTGAAAGACTGTTCAGTACAGCAGGACAGATCCTCTCTCCCAAAAGAGCCAGACTGGACTCAAAAAAAAACTTTGAAAAACAACTTATTCTGAACTTGGACAAGAAATTATTGCTGCAATATTAAAATGTATCAGTTCATGGGATGTTAGGACAGGAGACAAGAGATGTCTCCAAATGTCTCGACACTCAGGTCCAAGTTTCGAAAATGGTGTCAGGAAGTTAAAATATTGTTCACTATTGACCCATTACAAGGTTGACTAGACAGTATTTTAACTAGAGTTGAAGACAAACTGGAGTTGAAATGATCAGATGTTCCTTTGTTAGGTCTAATGCTCCTTTTTTCAAACAGACAACTTTTACTTAAACGTGTTTACTGCAGTTAAAATGACACATTGGTTTGTGTTAAATAAAAATGTTCAAAGGTAAAATCATTCCTCTTTCTTATTTTACTTAATGACATTTAACTCTTCATGTCATCCCTGAAATACTGACGCACAGAATCACAAGTCCAAGTGTGAACTGTGTCAGAGTAAACACAATAAAAACATGTATTATCTGCAGCATTGTTCATTAAAATGACTCAACACTATTAATGTATTACAGAAAATATACGCACACTTGATGATTTTGTAAACCATTGCATTAGGTAATACATTCAGCAAGTACTTTTACTTTAATACTTTAAGTATTTTTAAAAGCAAGTACTTATTTACTTTTACTTAAGTAAAAACATTAATATGGTACTTCTACTTTTACTAGAGTACATTTTGTCTGTTTATTTGTACTTTTACTTAAGTACTGTACAGTGTTAATAATAATAATAATAATGAATTCAATTTATAACGCACTTTTCATTAATGAAAATCTCAAAGTGCTACAAGGAGCAACAGAATTAAATGTCAATAAAACAAATAAAACAATTAAAATCAATAACAATATCAGCTAAGATCAAAAGTAGAATCATGAGGAGGTAGAGTATGCTTGGTCGAAAAGAAAGGTCTTCAAGTCGCTCTTAAAGTCAACCACAGACTGTGGGGCTCTTAGACAGTCAGGAAGAGAGTTCCACAGGCGGGGGGCAGCCACACTGAAAGCCCGGTCTCCCATGGTCCTTAATTTGGTTCTCGGAATGTGAAGGAGATTGCTGTTCTGTGACCGCAGCGAGCGGGTGGATGAGTATGGAATAAGAATATCCTTCAGATAATCTGGTGAAGTTCCGTGTTTGAGTACTTTCTCCACCACTGGCGTTATTTATTTGGAATCAATGGTGTTGGTCTGTTAGCAAAATATCTCATGACCCTCTGGACAGATTTTGAAAAATCTTTCAAGAAATAATAAACGGATGTTTCTTTACTGCTGATTAACTTTTGAGTACAATTGAATTGAAGATGGCTGCAGCAGGCAATTGAAATAAGCCAAACTCAAAAATGGTTATAATTCAGTTAATTTTACAGATATGGAGTTAAGTGATTGTTTGTTTAAAGTTATTTTATATATTCTTTTAAATAATGGGGTGATATAAGATTTTTTTCTTCTTTCTGCACTCTTTTCATTCAATGTTTTATTTTTGATTAATTTGTTTTATTTTGTCTCTTTTAAATGAATGAATAAATAAATTAAATAAAATATTAAATGGCTTTACATCTGCTAAGTTCATGGCATAAACCAACACAGACATGTTCCTGTTTTTAGTGTTTTACATGCTTTATATTGTAGCTGTATTATGATATGATGTGAAGCCACAGAGCTCCAGGGGGAAGCTGACAGCAGCTGACTGGAGACAGAGCCCCCATCCCGGCATGAAAAAGAAAAACACACGGCTGAAGCCCCTGAGCTCGATGGAATGTCCGACGTAAAACTAACTTGACCACGGTTTAATGTGACGCAGATGTGTTTACTGTATATAGCTCTGCAGACATTGAACGGTGTTTAAATACTTCCACACAGCGGACACATGTTACTTTGTTACGATGAAAAGTCGGCTAGCTGCTAGGCTAGCTAACATGTTACTCACCAGTGTCAGATCTTGCGACAGAAACAAGTGTCCAGCTCCATGTAAACAGTGATCCATAACCAATTGTGACCAGCTCCATGTAAAGAATCCATAAACAAACGACCCGCTTTTTGAAAACGATGCCAAAACAAACCCAACAGAGTACTCAGTCAGCTCCTCACGCTGCAGCTGGCTGCAAACTATGACATGGATTTCCTGAATGTGAGGCGGGTCTTATTACTCTGGGATCATGAGACACGCCTCCGTTCAGGAAATCCATTCCATAGTTTGAAGCCAACGTGCATCATGGGTCAGAAAATATCGGCAGGTTGGATCAAAAATCTGATACGTAAATTATGCTGGTATCGGATGGTTTCCGCTTCTTGCTCAGAGGGCGGGCCAGAGGGAGGGCCAGGCTCCGTGATACACGGGCACCGGCCCGTGTGGGCCCGTGTCCAGAACTGCCACAGTAGCTACGGTCAATGTGCCAAGGTCCCTGCCTTTGGCTGGCACCCATGGTGCAGTGCATCCAAGCCATATCGCTCCATGATCATACATCCTTGATGTGACTAGTGGATTACAAAATCTGAATTTTT
>JBBPBX010060988.1:0-14687 GCA_038048925.1 Garcialebias charrua
GACAAATAAATCTACTTAGAGTAAATAAACCACTGGGTGCATTTCTTTGGCCTTAGGACTGTTTTTTTATGAAGTACTGTACATACCCAAAGTTGAGTAAAAAAAAACATTAAAAAGTGAATTTTGCATTAAGGCTTTAAGGCTCTAGAAACTCTTCCCACACTCTTACAATGTTCTAATCTCTTAAACCGACGTCACTGGTGGCCTTCCAACATCACAGGACAGCGGAAGACACTTCTTTCGGACATTTGTGAGACTAGATTTGTCTCTATCGTTTCGTCACTCACTCTTATGTAACTTTTCCTGTACTTATCTTGAATGAGTGGATGCCAGGTTTGAAACCCTTGTCTGTACAGAATTATCTCCATTTTTATTTCGGTTTTTGGTTCTACTCCTAGCTCACCTCCTGAGTCCAGTTTCAGTTGGTCTTCTGACGTTGCTGCTGCAACTATCTTGGGTTCTGGTTCAGTTGGATCATTTTCCTTGGACTGGTCTTCCAATCCTGTTGGGTCCATCTCTGTGGCCATTCTTCGTTTTTGTCGTATCGAGTTGTCTGTTATTCAAAGCCGACTGACTTTCTGTCCTTATGCCTGGGATGAAGAACAGACCTGCTGCTAATCTTATTCCTGATCTGTGGTCAGCAGACCCTTAGTAAGTCCTTTTACCCCTGCCCTCTACCTAGAGGTCCTATGGGGTCTTAGCTGATAGCTTAGACCAGCCGTCTACAACTTCTCTACTTTATGAGTCGTTCTTCTGGCGCTCGGTCAGTCATCTGACGCATGCCTTTGTCTCTTCGGGGTCCTTATTTTATAAAGAAAGTCCCACGTTGGGCGCCATGTCGTGCTCTGTGGATCAGTGAGGCAACCAATGGATGCGTGACAAGTCCTCACTGCAGCCTACCTACCTAGAGGGTCTCTCAAACTGGTCCCTAAGTTTGGGTTTTACCTACAACTATGTGGGACAGCTCCGACTCAAGGCTGTTGATAAGAGAATTCATCTGGACTATTCACCACCTAGCTTTTGAAAGTCACACCCTTTTCTCACCTTACATGTCTCTCCACCTTAGCTGCTGGGGTCTGGAGAGGTTAGCATAAGGAAACTGTGCATTAACGGTGGCTTCTTTCCTATATGAGCTTTGTAATTGTTACCGGTCCAGTAATTTTTAGAATCCAGGAAATTGAACCCTAGGGTGTTGTTTTATTTACTCGTTGCGCTAAAGTTTAACCAGTTAAAACCTCCTATTTCTGATGTTACCTGTTTGAACCAAGTCTTCAGTATCCAGAACAAAACTTTATTAATGGGAGTCGAGAATTCTTAAGTTTTGATTTGCTCTTTAATTGAATAATTTGCAGGGGAACAACTTTACAACATAGTGATACAAAGGATTATCTTGAGTATATTTTTTTAAGATATAAGGAGTAATCAGCTGGATGAATTCTCAATCTTGATGTAAGGCAGATCCTTCGGGTAGGGATTCTTGAGAAGTTGTCCCTCTTCTGGTCCAGTTGAGAAGGACACGCAGTGATTCTTCTTCTTCCTCTTCACCACTTTAGATAGCCCCAGACTTCACTACCTTATGTCTAAAATCTCACCCAGTAAATATATTTCTCCCTAAACTCAAGCACTCTCACACAGCCTTGAGCAATTAGGTTGTAAAAGCAATTCGGTTTTGTATCAGTTATTTTATCTGCTGTCAGTATTATTTGTTTTAAATTCTCGGATAAGGCAGGATTGGAGAAGCGTCTCTCTAGCATCACTTCTTGTTCAGAAACCCTGGGGTCCCATAAGTAAATACTAGGAGCAATCACCTCACCTTCATAGGTAAAGCTCGCCTCTGCGTGTTCACAGCTGGTCAGGTACGAGGAACCAGGTTCTGGCTTCTGATCCGGGCTGAGTCGGGGGGGAGATGCGCCTTCACTCTTCGGTAGAAGAGAAAGAATGAGCTCTCCCTCACGGATCGCCTGTTCCTATCTGGGGTCAGCTGAGCACCTCCGTCCTCTGCATCGTCTTCTCCGAGCTCTATCGTGTCAGCAACTGGTTGCCTCGACTTCAGGGTGAACATCAGCCCTCAACAGCCAGATTCAGGGCTTTTTATTATATTTCAGTCCCGCTCTCTACCAGAGGGGGGAGAAAACCATGTTCCTATTGGTTGTTCATTAGGGCATATCCTGGACATGTATTTGGACATGTCCTAGATATGTCTGGACATGTTCTTACTGTGACTTGTTTTTCTCTCTGTTATTTCCTAATTAAGTAATAAAACTCTTTGCTCAAAGCTTTTGGTAAGTTGCTGAGGAAGGGTAGAACACTTTACCATGATTTGATTACAAATATACTTTTCCACTTCATATTTGGAAGTTACAAAATTACATTTTCCACACATTAACTATAAAATTCATTTGTTAAAAAGATCATAATAAAACACAGTAATAAAAAACCTTATTCATTTTGTTTGTTTTATAAGACCACTTAGTTATTTCTCAGTTAAAAATAGGAAACAAACCATTTTTCTCATTCTCTTTTCTGCTGTTAACTTTGGTCCTGTGTGTGCGTTTCATTGTTTGCTTTTGTGCTTTACTGGGGTGCGTGCTTATTCATGTGTGTGTGTGTGTGTGTGTGTGTATGTGTGTGTGTGTGTATGTTTTTGGGCCTCTGTGGAGACCTTAGATATTTACTTAAGCCTCTCTCTGTGTGCGGCCAGCAGATTGTGTATGTGTCCCATAAAATGCACAATGTTTAATGTATTTAAGTAATCAGAAATTTATAATCAACATTATAGTAAGTCATAGGATTCTAGAAGTAATCAGCTTTCATAAGGGCTGAATCCAACAATAAAGCCTCGGTTGGTCTAGAAAGTTTTCACTCCTGTGTGGACTCTCATGTGTCCGTTTAAATTTGTCTTTCGACTAAATCTTTGTCTACAAAGTTCACAAGGAAATGGCTTGTCTCCTGTGTGGACTCTCATGTGTTTGTTTAAATTTGACTTATCACTAAATCTATGACCACAAAGTTCACAAGGAAACGGCTTGTCTCCTGTGTGGACTCTCATGTGTGAGTTTAAATCTGACTTACGACTAAATCTATGTCCACAAAGATCACAAGGAAACGGCTTGTCTCCTGTGTGGACTCGCATGTGTGAGTTTAAACCTGACTTATGACTAAATCTATGACCACAAAGATCACAAGGAAATGGCTTGTCTCCAGTGTGGACGCTCATGTGTGAGTTTAAACCTGACTTATGACTAAATCTATGTCCACAAAGATCACAAGGAAACGGCTTGTCTCCAGTGTGGACGCGCATGTGTGAGTTTAAACCTGCCTTCTGACTAAATCTTTGTCCACAAAGATCACAAGGAAATGGCTTTTCTCCAGTGTGGGTGCTCATGTGTGTGTTTAAACTTGTCTTTTGACTAAATCTTTGTCCACAAAGATCACAAGGAAATGGCTTTTCTCCAGTGTGGATGTTCATGTGTGAGTTTAAATTTGTCTTTTGACTAAATCTTTGTCCACAAAGTTCACAAGGAAACGGCTTGTCTCCTGTGTGGACTCTCATGTGTGTGTTTAAATGTGATTTGAAAGTAAATCTTTTACCACAGTCATCACAGCTTATTGATTTTGGTCTTGCCTGGACTTTCCTGCATGACTCTACATTTTTCTTCTTTCCAACACATTTCTTATTAATCAGACATCTTGAAAACTTCACTCCTGAATGACTTGTCATGTGTCTTTGAAGAGTCCGGTTACTGACATACTGCTTACCACACTCAGAGCAGCTCAAAGATTTGTTGACAGTTTTTACTTCTGATTCATCCTCTTCACTCTTTAAAGAAACTGTAGTGACCAAAAACTTGATATCAGTCTCCTCCATATCGAGTTGGTCTCCCACTAGACTCTATGATAAGAGGCTCTGGGTCCTGCTGGTCAAAATCAGGCCTTCAGTCTTGAGGAGCTTCTTCTTTTAATCAGCTCTAAACAGAGGCAGGAACCACTGAAACACATGAACATTAAGGACAATGTTACTTCAACACACACACACACACCCTTGCGTGCACACACACACACACACACACACAATTTTACCTCACAATCACCATCTTCTGTTTACATATACATTAATACCAATATATTCCTACAAAAGAACAATTTTAAAGGCAGATTTTTTAAAACATTTTATTCTGAACAAAGGAGTGCCTATGACAAAAGTTATTTTTAATATCATCCTTTTGAATTTAACAAAGTTAAGTAACAGCAAAATCACCATTCCAGCGTCAACCTTTAGGAGTTTTACCACTGAGAAGAAACTTGCTCATTATGAAGGTTGCTGTTATAAATGACAACTTATAAACTTTATTGTTGCTAAAAATACTTGAAAATTAAAAACCACGATTGGTAATAATACAGGCAAACCACCTGTTATTGAGGAGGAGGCATTTGCTGTATATTTCATAATTATTTTTATGCCGGATGTCCTTCCTGACGCAACCACAGACTTCTGTGTAGAACACAGAGCTGCTATCTACAGCTGCCAGAGGAGCAAATGGTGGGGGTTAAGGGCCTTGCTCAAGGGCCCAGAGTGGAGCAAATGAGGGTTGAAGCAAGTGTGTTTCACCATTCCCACCCACATTTTGATGTCATAAGTACCAGGAGTTGAACCGGCGGGCTTCTGATCACAGGCCCACCTTCTCTAACCTCTGAACCACCACTCCTACAATAATGATTTAATACAGTGTAGGGTTTAAATTAGCAGATATTTATGATTAACTACAAACACCTAAAACTGATTCCTTCACAGAGAGAACATTTGGAGGATTTGTGTGTGTGTGTGTGTGTGTGTGTGTGTTGTTTGTTGGGCATGGGCATGACACTGCGCATGACAGTGGAAAAGTACCGCTAGTGAGAAGGGGGGCTGGGCCTCCGGCTGATGTACACACAGCCGCAGTGCACCTAGCGGCGGAGGGATCCGTACAGGTAAAGCGGTACTATTTAAAAGGCTGCGGCCATTTTGTCCCTCCTGGTGGTTAGTTACGGCGAGAGTGAAGACATACAACATACGAGAACGAACGAACAAGAACAACGAAAAAACAACGAACAACGAAAAAACAACATACGAACAACGTACGAACAGGTAATAAATTTAAATTTAGCATTTTAGACGAAAGCGAACGTTAGCACGTTAGCATTCATTTGTCAACGGTAGCAGCATTGATTTTCATTTTTGCTCCTTAGGAATTAGCACGTTAGCACGTACTGTACGCTAATTTTCAACGGGTCATCGAACGGACAGGTACTGTACCTAAATTACACATATTTTTTAGACGAAAGCAAACGTTTGCACGTTAGCATTCATTTGTGAACGTTAGCATTAATTTTCATTTTTGCTCCTTAGGAATTAGCATGTTAGCTCGTATGCTAATTGTTGAACAATGGCTCCGAAGAGACCAGCAAAGTCCGCAGACACGGCAGAGGGAAAAAAACCACGTAGAACCATAACACTGGAGACAAAGGCAAAAATAATTAAAATGTCAAATGAGGGCATGACACCATCCAAAATTGGACAGATGCTAGGGTATCCCAGGTCGACTGTGGGGACGATAGTGGCGGACAAAGAGCGCATTCTGCAACAAGTGCGTGCTTCGGCCCCCATGCGGTCAACCATTATCACAAAGCAGAGGACGGGTAGGATTGTTGAGATGGAAAGGTTGCTTGCGCTATGGCTGGAGGACAACACCCAGCGTAGAATCCCAGTTGGCATGTCTGTGATTTGTGAGAAGGCGAGGATGATTTATAAGAGGCTGCAAGAACTAGCCACGAGTGGGGGAGGTACAGGGGGGCAGGGGGGTGCACAGAGCAATCCGGGTGAAGGGACGTCTTCCCAGAGCAATCCGAGTGAAGGGACGTCTTCCCAGAGCGATCCGGGTGAAGGGACGTCTTCCCAGAGCGCTGGAGGAGGGACTTCAAGCAGCACGTCAGGGGAGTTGGAGGGACCAGAGACGTTCAACGCCTCAAAAGGATGGTTTGATCGTTTCAGGAAAAGACAACTTCCACAACATCAGAGTGCAGGGTGAGCATTTAATTTCTCATTTTTATTTTTAATACTGTAGGTATAGGTAGTCCACGACTTACACATTTATTTATTTATTTCATTTTTCCTTTTATTACATTGTTACAACAGCTTAACCGTGTCATTTTGTGTGCATTTAAACAGGTGAGGCCGCCAGTGCTGACCACGAGACAGCTACGGCCTTCCCCGCAAGACTGGCTGAGATCATCAGGGACGGCGGGTACACTGCCCAGCAGGTGTTCAACGTCGATGAGACAGGACTGTTCTGGAAGCGTTTGCCAGACAGGACCTACATCAGCAAGGAAGAACGAACCGCACCCGGCCACAAGGTCGGCAAGGAGCGTTTGACCTTGCTGGTGGGGGGGAATGCTTCGGGGTGATTGCAAACTCAAGCTGTTGTTGGTGTACCAGTTTGACAAACCCAGGCCCTTCAGAAATATTGATAAAAAACAACTTCCAGTTCATTGGACCTCTAATAAAAAGGCTTGGGTGACGCTGGAAGTTTTTACAAAATGGTTCACCAACAACTTTTTGACACAAGTCAAGCGTTTTTGCAATGACAAGAAGATTCGCTTTAAAGTCCTGCTGGTGTTGGACAACGCTCCAGGACACTCCCCTGGTCTCACCGACTTGGACACCCATGTGAAGGTGGTGTACCTGCCTCCCAACACCACGTCTTTGATACAGCCAATGGACCAGGGGGTTATTAGTACGTTTAAGGCGTACTACCCGCAGTGTCATCCGTGCTGCTTTGGAGGCAACCGAGAAGTCTCAGACCCTCACACTGAAAGACTTCTGGCGCAAATACAACATCCTTGATGTTGTGCAGAACATTGGCCACTCCTGGGATCGTGTTACTCAACAGAACATGTGCGGAGTCTGGAAGAAGCTCTGTCCAGAGCTTGTTCAGGAGGTACACGATTCCCAGGAGGTGGACCGTGTAATCGAGGATGTTGTGAGGATGGGCAGGTCACTGGAGCTCGACATGGACCAGGACGATGTCCAACACCTGCTGGGTGCATCAGGAGAGGAGCTGTCCCCAGACGACCTGATTCAGCTGGACAGGCACGTCCCGGGTGAGGAGGAGGAGGCCATCCCTCCGACCTTCACCAGGCAGGAGATGGTGCTGGGCTTTAAAGAACTCCACAGCTTCCTGGCGAGGATGGAGAAGCAGGACCCCGATAGGGAGAGGTCCTCCAGGGTCCGTCAGGGTGTCCTGAATGAAGTTGCGTGTTACCAGCAGATCCTAGATGACCAAAAACAACAACAGGTGCAGAGCAGCATGCTACGATATGTGACAAAGGTCATAGCACCGCCTCCAGGATCTGCTGGTGCACAACTGAAAGGCCATCCAATCCTCCTGCAGAAAGCCAGGAGGAGGCCATGGACAGCCCACCCTCTCCCCAGTGAAAGACGCCCAACAACCCCCCCCCTCCCTCCCTCCAGGTACAGTACGTACTGTAATGAAATGTTATTTTTATTTTTCGGAGTTGTGTCATGTTACACACATTAATTTAATCTGTTACTGTAATCAATTTGTCTCTGCTTATGTTCACAGCCTGCTATTCCTCCTCCTCCCCCTCCTCTCCACCAGCTCCACCATCCCATCACTGACCTGCCCACCCTCACATACCAGCACAGCATCGTCAGAAAGGTACAGCAAAGACATGTTAATGTTTTTTACTTTATTTTTTGTTTTATGTTACATCTACACTTACTGTGATCATCACCTCTTTGTCGACAGCCTCCAAAGCGGCACGCCCCCCTGGTCCATCTACACACGTGCACCACACCACACCATACCACACAGGTAAGGAGAAGTTGTTGTTGTCTGTGTTTTTTTTATCTGCAGGTGTTGACGTCTGTGTGTGTGGTTTTCAACAGAACCACTTGCTGCTCCGCCTCATGGAACAGCATACAGTACGTACACCTGCTGCTCCGCCTCATGGAACAACCTCTGGTGCTACGTATGTAGGTTTTGTTATATGTATTTATAGGGCATTACAGTCTGTCCAGAAATCCAACACTCATTGGACAGAGCACGTACAAAAGTTCAGGAGTTCATAGAACATCTGGTGAGAACCAGAATAACAAAGTCATTAATCCTAAATTTGTGTTCCTCCATGCAAGGGAAAAACTCTTACCCTCTGACAAGACACAGATAAGCTAAACTGTTTATGTTCATGCAAAGTTCCCTTTTTAGGAAATACACTGTCTTTGCCCTTCCCAAAACTGTTTTCAGTTCTTCCCTTACGGGAAAGAACAGACCCTTTTTCTTACATAAGAAATGACGTCAAAAAGAAGGTATAAATGAAACTACATGCTATTCTGAGGACACAGATTAGATTCGATTCGGTATAGACTGTTCAGCTGTATGTTCTGTATTTACTTATTAAAAGAGTTCTCTTGCTGGCAAAGGAAGAAAGGTCTCGTCTCAAATTATTCAATATGAGGACCAGTTCGCCTCAACATTTGGTGGCTCCGTACGGGTTTGCCGTCTGATCTGGCTGCTTTCTTCTGCTGACTGAGACTGGAAGAAATATTGGGCCCTTTGGTAAATATGTTTTATTTTATTGTATAAGTGATTTCTTTCTTTCTCAGCTGGTGGAGAAAGTGTTCGCTTGATCAGGGCATTGGAACCTGTAAACTGAGGATTTCTTTAATTCTTTTGCCACTAAGGAGAAATACTGAAAAAACTTGTCAAGTTTTGGCTGTTTGACAAATTAAAAATGAATTCAAATTGAAAATTAAATAGTTTTCATATGCTGACAGTCAAATTGGAATTAAATTGGATATAAAAAACAGCTTTCTGTGTCGACACTGCAGTAAAAATATAGTTTGAAAATGTGCTTTAGACTTGGTAAAACTAAATTGCATGTTATAATTCAAGCACTTAAAGTAAAGCTATATTGGTAAACCGGTTGTAAAAATTAAAAAGCTAGTTGATCACTAGTCTCCTTGTATATATATAAAAGGAGGTTAAAAAAGCTGTACCCGGATCAGTTTCTGAGCGCAGGAGAAAAACGCGGCAGAAGTAAGGTTTAAAGCTGAAGTGATCATTCAGTCCATTTTTGTCTGACAAGGCGAAATTGGGTAAAAGCTGTAAATTACAGTCACGTAAGGTAGGAGTTTTACTACGTGGTAAGCGAGTTATATGTATGTTAAATTTGGCATTAAATTTAGTGAAATGTAACACATACAACGCGTTTGATTGATAATAACATCATACCATGGTTAAAGGCCTGAAAAACTGTGCACAGTTGAATAAAACAAATATCTTTATTAAAAACTGTACATGTACATTAAAAATGCAAATAAAATTTAATAGTATAATTTAATGATTTAATAATAGCTATGAACACACTGCATAAAATGTACTAAAAAGTATAATAATAAATATAGTGTTAATAAAAATAATAAAGTGTTAATAAAATATTAAATAAATAATATGTTAATGAATAAATAAAAAGTAAATTAAAACATAAAGGTAAAAGAAATAACATTGAACTCTTAAAAGAGTAAAGCCGAATCGTTGTTTGAGAAGCTGTGCTCAAAAAGCTGCATGTCTGCTAAATTTAGATCTGCAGGAAACTTGCTGCTCTCTTGTGTGCAAGGAATGTTGGCGTTGTGTGCAAGGAATGTTGGAAAACTTTCGATGTGAGTGTAATTCATGCTGTTAAGTTGTGTTTGCTATGTTTGAAGTTTCCTGATAGATTTAACTGTTTTGCTGCGTCTGAGTAAATGTTTGAGTGGAGTTGAAGTATGTTTGTTTTATGGAAGTTTGAAGTGCTGGGTTACTGGGAAGTGTTAAAATTGGGCTGCTGAAGCGTTTGCTCATTTTCCAACGGTGGCTGTTTTCTGGTTTTTGCTGGAAGTGAAGGCGTTAGTTGTTTTGATCTGAAGAGGGTCGAAGCTGCAAGCTGCAATTTTTCGTTTTTTCCCTTGTGTTTCTGGCATGGAGTTGGGTTTTGTGATGGTTGCCAGAAATTTTCCTGTCCAGAAACAGTTTTGGTTGATTGCAGGGAAAATGGTGTGTTTGAACAAAGTTGCTGGTTTTCTTTTTCTCTCGTGTCTTTTTCGTCACTTTCTTGTTTTTCTCCTGGTGAAGTTAGTTAGCAGTAAGGGATGGCTGTTTTTCTCCTGAAAAGATAAACACCACACACAGCAAAAATGTTAAACAGAAGAGAAACACGCACAGACATTTTTACTCAGACATCATCAGAGTTTGGGTAAACGTACGTACAATTTATTAAACTCCTAAAGAGTTCATCTCCCAAAGAGATAAAACTCGCATACAACCTAGTTTAAACTAAATGTGAAGTTAATTTAAGTTTCATAAAAGTAAAAATTCATATAAACTCACGGACACGCAGAGGATAAGAATTAAATGGGACATGTTCTCACAGTGTAATAAACATCATCGAATTACTGTCCCTTAAAAGTGCATGAATACGATCCAATGCTCTGACTAGTCTCGTCAAAATGAATTGTTCATTTCGTTTGTAAAGATCTCGTGTAAAGATCTCATGTAGTTTTGTATAAATAGGTATAAAATATTGAAATTGTAGTGTGAAGTTTTTGGGTATGGTGAAAATTAAATAAGAAAAATACTTATAGTACTTATAGTACTACTTATATACATCCGTTTATGATATGCATTTTGTAAATGTTTAAACTAATTTCAAGAGCAGGACCGACCAGCCATTCACGCACACACAGTCAGAATGAGCACACGAACATGGAAAGCTCTGCGTTGGTTAAACGATATGAAAAAACATGAGTTTAAAAGGTCAAACAAAACCTGATTAAGTTTACTGCCTTAAAAGTTTGTTTAAAACAGTGAAAGGAACTATAAGTTATAAAGAAGACAATACAAAAAGTTACTTACTTGCGGTTCGCCGGTGGAGTGAGTGATTCTGTATATGCGAGACAGCTGGAACAAAGAGGTCTGCCGCCCCACCCGTCTTTTTTCTCTCCCTCTCTTAAAACTGCTCCCGTGGTAGAGTCGTTTCGCTGCAATGAGACCAGTGAAAAAAGCTACACACACACACACAGACAAACACACTCGCACACACAGCAGACTCTTATGAGAAGCCACAGGAAAATGAGTAGAATAAATTCAATTGTGTTAGACATTCCAAAACTATATGTTCGCTCTGAAAACAACGTACACTATATAAAAGAATAGAGAATAAAACTGTACTCACCTCTGACAGAAAAAGCATTAAATATGGAGAAGAGGGGAGTTAGTTTATCTTGCCGAACAGAGCAGAAATGAGCGTCTGTGTCCTGTTTGAGTGTGACTCATGAATTACCATAAAAGGAATTGACATGCAAGCTGAGGCCAGCTAAGTTTCTGAAAATAAACTCAAGAGTACAAATCCTACATTTCGTCTCTAGGACAGAAAGTTTTTGTGCAGAAAACAACCAGAACTTTAAATAATTACTTTAATTCAAACCTTTATGAACAGTTTCATAGTACTTTGAGATTAATGAAAAGTGCATTATAAATTGAATTCATTATTGTTATTATTAACAGTTGAATGCATTTTATTCATTAAAGCATAAATATAAATATAAATCTTCTTCGAATTGTACTACAGATTTACTTTAAACATAATTGGTTTTGAACACTTTAGGTAAATAATGATTACATACATCTTTGTCTCTCCGTACAAGAATAATTTTTACTTAGATTGGATCTCTCTGGTCTAAAGATATAGAACTAAAATGATTTAAATGCAGAAATAATTTTATTTATATTAGAAAAACTGAACAACATACAATTTTAAAATTGATTTACAGCTCTGTAATAATAGTGATATTTCAGTATGAACCTTGATTTTGTGAAAGTAATAAAAAAAAATAATGCTAATAAATTTTTGTTTTGTGCCACGGTGACAGAATTACTTACTGGGTGTGTTTCTCAAAGCCGGAAAACAACTTTCATGAAAATAGGAGGAACAAAGGCGCTGTCACTGAAAACAACTGTCATGCACCTATGATGAACTGAATCTGAGCGCTGAGAGACACTGAGACACTGGAGCACGGTGTGGATGGACACAATGTGTTAAGGGGGACACATAAACAAGATGACATCCGTGAACTGAAAAATGGGGCGAAGGCTGCTATGAGCAACTTTGAAAAAAAAGAAAGTCAACTGTTGCAGAAGCCGAGAGACTAAACTGAGTCACATGAAGCTTTTGGACACACACAGTAAAATGTGATCTGAACATGGACACTATCAAGACATCTGGTGAATCACACACAGTGGAAGGATGTTTACTGTGAGCAATTGTTATTTAAAGTCTACTTATTACAGTATTATATAAATAACTGATCGGATTTCATACTGAAATGATCTTTGAAACAAACAATTTTAAAGTAAATTTTGTAAGCCAATTAAGTCTGGATAAGAAAATGATTTTTTAATTGACCACATCGAGGCAAAATGTTAAGATAACAACTTATGATCCAAACAAAAAGTTTATCTTTAGGTAAGAGGATTTTAGGCTGTGTTTTCTAAAAAGAACGTGTGAACAGTACATACTGTTTACAACCAAATAACTTTAAACCAAGAAAGTGGCTACACAAATAAATAAAAAATTTTACATCCAGGTATATAAAATTATTACACAAATCACATTTTATAATTTGACCACTGCTCACACATACAAAGTATTGTGTTAGACAGATAAAAACATACACATTTTCACATATATTGTAACAACATATCACATATTCATTGCCAAGTAAATTTAGACACCAGAGTAAAACAGTCAGGAACATTCTTTGTTTGTTACAGCTGATTGTTAAAAATAGAGGAGCCAGGGTCAAAAGGTTGTACAGGAAGTCAGACAACGGGAGAAACAGGAAGTTGAAGCAGGGGCCTGAAAACTTGTGCTGAGACACAAGAGATCTTTTTGGAAATTACTCTTTCATGCTTGTGACATTTTTAAGAAGAACATATCATATGAAAATTGCTTTTATGATTGAATTGTTATCTGACAAATAATTGACAGTGATTTATAAACTTGCTATGCTTGAAATAACTTTAATTCGACTGTAAGTTGTTGGAATAATGCCCGTAGGCTTAGATGTGTTTCAGATAAGTAAATAAATAATTGGGTAAATTAATGCTGATTGCTGATTTAGAGTGGAGTGTAGAGGTTTAAAAAAGAGAAGTTAGGAATGAAAAGGTCATTGTGCACATTTTGGGTAAACTATCAGAACTGAATTGTTAAATAGTTTTGTTTTTAAAGTAGTGCGATGTGTACTGTATACTTGTGTTGATTGTGGGTTTTGAAGGAGCTGTTTGTTTTGTTCTGTTACTGGCAGATTATAGTAGTTTTAATCTGGTTGTTTGATGGTGGAGGCAGGTACAGTGAGAATTTTCTGAGAATTTTTCTTTCTGCCAATTTTTCAATTTTGTATTTTGTTTTTATGTGAGCGAATGTTTTGTGTTATGTTTTTTGTTTAAAGTAGAACTAACATAAAATGAACAAGATTTAAAAATAAAACAAAATAAATGAACTCGTTTGGACCATAAAAGCAAAATGTTTATGTTTAAGGAATATTTCATGAAACAATTAATGATAATTTCTACAAAAGAAAGAAGTCGAACAAAAGAAAACATGAAAAGAAAAAGTAAATTGGTTCTAAGCTGATTTATTACTTATAATTCAAATCTATATAGTCTACCGGTAGCAATTTGGGGTTTTCAGTGCACTGAAGAGAATTAATATTTCTCGCCCATCATAATCAGATAAACTTAGTGAATTGTTCTATACAACTAAAATAGTCACTGCAGATGACAAAATGTTGCAACAAACTAAAATTAATCTCTTAAATTGATGCATGGTCAAAAGAAATAATGTACAAAAGGCATTGTTCATGTTGATTTCTAACTATATTGTATTTTTCTACAGGATATCTGCAGGTTAGGTCCACGAACAGATGACTTCCAGTGGACATTTCAACTTGTTTAAACTGTTTTCTCCTCCTTGCAGCTGTTATTCATTACATTGATGTTCTGTGCATGCATGATGAATTATTGTGATATAACCAAATTATTTTTCCTGCGCTTGCAAAAACTGTTGAAGAGAAAAGATAGGGTCAGTTAGGATTATTGTTTCAGCTCCTAAATACGGAAGAAGATCCATAAAGTTGATGTTCCTGAAATTTCTGTCCAGTAAGTATTAATTTGCTTGGTATGTATCAAACACACACAGACACAACAATACTCTGAATTTGTTAGTTGTATCAATAAACTATCAATGTTTAGTTTTTTAAGACATACAATGTGGTAGAAAAATGCTAATGGTAAAACAATAATGAATTAATTAATTGATTAATTGGTTACTTAATAGTTAATTAGTAAAAGGACTGTACTGTATTTTGTTGTATTGTTTTTTCTCCATCAATATATTTAAGCAGGAACCGAGTGCCAGACTTGTAAGATTGACCAAAGCTTTCAACAGGAAGCAAAGCAACATCTGATGGACAAAGAAGCAAATACCTTAACGGTTGATTCAATTGCATGACTTAAGATAAGCATGGAACCTTACAGTTATCTGTATTAATACTAATTTACCAAACAGAAAATACACATGAACTGCATGAAAGT
>JBBPBX010060989.1:4621-21261 GCA_038048925.1 Garcialebias charrua
TAATAATAATAATAATAATCATTTTATTTAAAAGCGCCTTTCAGGACACCCAAGGACACTTAACAAACCAATACAGTGCAAACATTATCAGTGACAAATTGAAATATAAAATACATAAAGATTATAAAATGCAAAATAATAAAAATACATTTAGTAAAGTTAATGATAAGCTAGTCTAAAGAGATGTGTTTTCAGGGCTGTCTTGAACAGAGAAAGGGAGGTGGTGTTTCGAAGGTCTGGCGGTAGAGCGTTCCAGAGGTGAGGGGCAGAGCAGGTGAAGGCCCTGCTCCCCATGGTGGAGAGGCGGGCAGAGGGTACATGGAGATGTAGCGAAGAGGAGGAGCTGAGAGAGCGTGATGGGATGGAGATTTGTAGGTCAGATAGATAAGGAGGGGCAAGGTTGTGTATAGGTGTCCTGATAATGCCACCACCTTTTACTGGCAGAACCTCAGTCTAACATAGATTTAACAAAAACATTCAGTGAGGGACATCTTCGCATAGGGCATGTTTGTTCAAGGTTTTCGTAATAAAACAAGAGATTTGTCAGTTAGTCCTACTAGAGATGCCAGTCGCATGCAACAAATCACGAGACAAAGAGTTTCTGTGAGACGACGTGGAACTGGTTTCCATGCCTTTAAGGATACTAAACCATAGTTTAAAAAAAATTAAACTGGGATTCTGTGAAAGATTTTATACAATTAGCATTGTACAGTACATGTTGTGGATAACTCTGTGACACCCACATTTTCGAGATATTTAGTCTAAAATGACAAGTGAATGGCTAGCCTGAGCGAGGCTAAAAATGCTGCCATTTTCAAATAACCATACCCAAAAATTTCCTGGAGGTTCATGCAAACAATATTTTACAAGTGTCAATTGTTAATAGAGATAATGGTTGTTTTATGTGAAGACACTTGCAGCTGAATACACAATGGATTCCTGGGGGCAGTGGACGATTGTGTGTCTGGCAGTATTGTCTGTTGAGGATATAGAAGACGTGTACATAATTGGGTTTATGACAAAACAGGATTTCTGCTTTTTGGAGTTGGTGGTCACCCAGAGGAGGGCAACGTGTCAGGAGACAGAGTGAGAAGAGGAAAGTGAAGAATGTAGGACTGAGGGTTGCAACTCTAAATGTGGGGACAATGACAGGCAAAGGTAGAGAGCTGCATGGCTGACATGATGCAGAGAAGAAAGGTAGATGTTTTGTGTCCAAGAGACCAAGTGGAAAGGCAGCAAGGCCCACAGCATTGGAGCAGGGTTCAAACAGTTTTACCATGGTGTGGATAGAAAGAAAAATGGAGTCAGGGTGGTCCTGAAGGAGGAGTTGGCTAAGAATGTAGTGGTGAAAAGAGTGTCAGATAGGGTGATGTGCCTGAAGGTAGAAGTAGAAGGTTTGATGCTAAACACTAGCTGTGTTTCCATCCATTTTCATTTCGAATTTTGAGCTACCTCGCAAATATGTAAATACAAATTAATGCAGATCAGAAGTGTTTCCATCTACTGGCTTGAAGCGCTTCTTCCAAGCCGCGCACAGCGTCATTACGTCAGACGTCAGCGTCATTACGTCAGACGTCAGCACTGCGCATGTCTACAGTAAACAGGAAGTAGCGGTTGAAAACAGAACCCGGCCACACATCTCGTCAAAATGGAGAGAATATTTCAGGTACGTGTTGCTATCGGGCGAGTTGTATTTATTCTGTCATGCCAACTAGTTTTAGCGATGTTACATGTTGTCCGGAGCGGAAACAGCTGAACGTCACGTGACGTGAATGTTCGCTACGTCAGAAATGAGTCGGAAAATGTGTTTCCATCTGTCGTTTAGCGCATCTGCTCGGTTGCGAAGATCCCAAAAACCACCTCAAGCGAGCGTATAAACTTTTTAGCGTAATTCAGGAAGTAACCTCGCAATTTGCCGTTTCCATTAAGCTTTTCTGCAGCACTATTTCAAATTGCGCAGCTAGAAACCTTGATGGAAACACGGCTATTGTCAGTGGATATGCTCCACAGGTTGGATGTGATGGGGAGGAGAAAGATACATTTTGGAAAGATCTGGATGAAGTGATAGAGAGTATTCCCAGGGAGGAAAGAGTGGTGATTGGAGCAGACCTGAATGGACATGTTGGTGAAGGAAACAGAGGGGATGAGGAAGTGATGGGTAGGTTTAGTGTCAACGAAAGAAACCAGGAAGGACAGATGGTGGTGGATTTTGCCAAGAGAATGGAAATGACTATAGTCAATACCTATTTCAGAGAGTCAGAGAGAGTCAGAGTCAGAGAGTCTTTATTGTCATTTGCACCGCATGTGGTACATGTGATGAAAACGAGATTATGTACACGGGGTCCCAGTTACATCCAACAACAAATGCAAGAGAAAAACAGTAATAACATCTAGAACTAACTAAGAAAAACATCAACTAGTAATACACTAAGCTTAATATAGTGGGAATAAACAGCAGCACGAACATGAGTTTGTATGAGCAGATGATCACAGATGAACACAGATGAACACAGCGACAAGAAAACAGATCAGCATCAGTATGATGTGATATTTTGCAGTGTTTATATTTTTTATTTTTATTTATTTTTATTTATTCATGAGTCTAACAGCCTCAGGGTAGAAGCTGTTCCTCAGTCTAGTGGTTCTACACTTGATGCTCCTCAACCTCCGTCCTGAGGGGAGTGGGGCAAAGAGTGAGTGTGCTGGATGAGTGAGGTCTTTCATGATGCAGGTCGCTCTTTTTCTGCATCTGGAGGTGTAAATGTCTGTGATTGTGGGGAGACTGACTCCAACAGACTTCTGTGCAGCCTTCACCACTCTCTGCAGAGCTTTCCTCTCTTCAACTGTGCAGCCTCCATGCCACACGTTGATGCTGGAGCACAGGACACTCTCCACTGCACACCTGTAGAACGAGGTGAGAACTGGGCTGCTCAGACCAGCTCGTCTCAGCCGTCTGAGGAAGTAGAGTCTCTGATGACCTTTCTTGATCAGGCTGGTGGTGTTGTTGCTCCAGCTGAGGTTATCATTCATGTGTACACCCAAGTATTTGTAGCTGGAGACCACTTCCACTGCAGACCCACCTATTTTCAGTGGGGCGTGGGTGTGTTTGTTCCTTCTGAAGTCCACAATCATCTCCTTTGTCTTCTTCACATTCATGTGAAGATTATTCTCTTTGCACCAGCTCTCCAGGTGTTCCACCTCCTGTCTGTAGCTGGACTCATCATTGTTTGTGATGCATCCCACCACCGCTGTATCATCTGCAAACTTAACAATATGACAGCCTGGAAGTGTGGCTGTACAATCATATGTGAGCAGAGTGAACAGAAGGGGGCTCAGCACACATCCCTGAGGAGAGCCAGTGCTGAGGGTTATGGTGGAGGAGGAGAAGTTGTGGATCTTCACGGACTGTGGTCTGTCTGTTAAGAAGTCTAGTACCCAGTTACAAATAGAGGGGCTTAGTCCAAGTGTAGATAGTTTGTCTATCAGAGTTTGGGGGATCATGGTGTTGAAGGCAGATGTGAAGTCCACAAAGAGCAGACGCACGTATGAGTCTTTCTGATCCAGGTGGGTGAGAGCAGTGTGGACCACGGAAGAAATGGCGTCCTCTGTTGATCGGTTCTCACGGTATGCGTATTGATGAGGGTCCTCATTGATGTTGACGGTTGCCTTGATGTGGGACATGACCAGTTTCTCAAAACATTTAGCGACTATCGGGGTGAGGGCCACCGGTCTATAGTCATTCAGACCAGTCACTGTGGAGCTCTTTGGGACTGGGATGATGGTCGCGGTCTTCAGGCAGGTGGGAACTGACTCCAGTGCAAGTGAGGTGGTGAAGATGTCAGCCAGCACCTCACAGAGCTGGTCTATTTCCAAAAGAAGGAGGAACATAGAGTGACCTAAGAGTGGAGGAAGGAGTACGCAGGTCGACTACATTCTGTGTAGAAGGGGAAACCTGAAGGAGATTGGAGACTGTAAGGTTGTGGCAGGGGAGAGCGTGGCCAAACAGCATCGAATGGTTGTGTATAGAATGACTGTTGTTGTAAAGAAAAGAAAAAGAGTAAAACCAGAGAAGAAGACCAAATGGTGGAAGCTAAAGAAGGAAGAATGTTGTGAGAAATTCAGAGACAAGCTGTTAAAGGTTCCAGGTGGTAAGAAAGAGCTTCCAAATGACTGGGCTACTACAGCAACAGCAATTAGAGAGACAGGTAGGAAGGAACTTGGTGTGTCATCTGGACAGAGATTGGATGATAAGGAAACCTGGTGGTTGAATAGTGAAGTGCAGGATGCCATTCAAAGAAAGAGGTTAGCCAAGAAGAAATATGACAGTGAGAGGACTGAAGAGAGCAGACAGGAATATAAGGAGATGGGACATAGAGCAAAAAGGGAAGTAGCCAAGGCAAAGC
The DNA here is from genome assembly GCA_038048925.1 of Garcialebias charrua. NCBI lineage: Eukaryota > Metazoa > Chordata > Actinopteri > Cyprinodontiformes > Rivulidae > Garcialebias > Garcialebias charrua. Next base: position 9,025 of record JBBPBX010060989.1, read on the forward strand.
AGAGGACGTACATTGAGTTGTATGGGAGACTGTCACTGGACACTAAAGAGGGCGAGAAGGCAGAGGGATCAGGCTGGAAAGGATGTGCAGCAGGTTAGGCTTATTAAAGATAGGAATGGTAATGTTCTAACAAGTGAGGAGCGTGTGACAGGAAGATGGAAGGATTACTTTGAGGAGCTAATGAATGAAGAGAATGAGGAAGTGGGAAAGATTAGTGAGGGTGAAGTCCGGAAAGCTTTGAAAAGAATGAAGAAGGGGAAGGCAGTAGGACCTGATGACATACGTGGAGGTTTGGAAATGTCTTGGAGAAATGGCAGTGAGGTTTTTGACTCAAATATGGAATATTTGAGGGTGAGAAAATGCCTGAGGAATGGAGAAGAAGTGTGCTTGTGCCCATTTCTAAGAACAAGGGTGGTGTACAGAGTTGTAGTAATTACAGAGGAATTAAGTTGATGAGCCACACGTTGAAGATCTGGGAGAGAGTTATGGAAGCAAGACTTAGACAAGAGGTGACTATCTGTGAGCAACAGTATGGTTTCATGCCAAGAAAGAGCACCACAGATAGGGATGGGAATCGAGAACCGGTTCTTTTAAAGAACCGGTTCTTTATAGTTCAATTCTCTGGAATTGTAGGCTGCTTGTCTTAACGATTCAGTTTATCGGTTCTCTGAGTCGTTCTTCTGAGTCGTTCTACATCACAGACATGCGCCGTATCAACATGCCGTCAAGGAAAAAGCGAAGACGAATCCAGGTCTACTTGCAACACATGCTAAGCGTCGATTACAATAAAGGGCGGAAATACTTCTAACATGCAGAGAGAAGCATTTGAGCACTCAGCATGAGGTGAGTTTGTACAAATGTACCGTCTTTAACACGCTGCTTCGTGACGCTGCTTCGTGGTGGTGGAAGCGGAGCTAACAAGCTAGCGTCCTCCTCTGTTTAAATGTTGCAGCACGTAACGTTAAACTCCTCCAGTTCCTGTCACTTGTTACTTTTTTGCTTTACTGCTTCCACTGTGTTGTATAAATAATCTCCATCTCATGTAATAACATTTAGCTGACGAGGATTGCCGGAGTCTGGCTGGCTCAGAGGCTGTTGCTAGCACACTTAGCTTTCAGGATGACGATATTAACACACAACAGACCTAAAAATGCCACCGTAGAAATGGGAGCAAAAACAAAAGTGTTGTTTTATATTTTTGTTCAGTGTGTTTCATTGTAGCCTCTTTCTGTTGTGAGAGCTTTTTTTGCTGCTCAGTGTTTTTAATGGTGAATTTCTTCTGAAGCTGGCAGAGCTGGGAGACGAAGAGGGAGGCAGAAGAGGATGAAGATGATAACTATGTAAGTTTTGTTTTTTGTAATGAAAGATGATAGATTGCATGGATTATTACACTATTTATTTTAAAATTGAAACTTGTGCTGCTGGCAGAGCTGAGAGAGACGCAGAGGGAGAGACACAGAGGGAGGCAGAAGAGGATGAAGATGATAACTATGTAAGTTTTGTTTTTTGTAATGAAAGATGATAGATTGCATGGATTATTACACTATTTATTTTAAAATTGAAACTTGTGCTGCTGGCAGAGCTGGGAGAGATGCAGAGGGAGGCAGAAGAGGATGAAGATAATAATAATAATAATAATAATAATGTCTTTTCCTGTCATCTGCGTATGTTTCCCATACACAGACGAAATTCGTCTCTGCATTTAACCCAACCACCTACCAGGTGGTGCAGTGAGCAGCCCGAAAGCGCCCGGGGAGCTGGAGAAATAGGTGTGCACTCATAGACACCCCAAGGTGGGTAGTGGCCGGGGCACGAACCCGCGTCCTTCGGGTCCCAAGTCAAAAGCCCTGCCACTAGAAGATGATAACTATGTAAGTTTTGTTTTTTGTAATGAAAGATAATAGATTGCATGGATTATTACACTATTTTAAAATTGAAACTTGTGAATTACAAGTTGTGGTTATGTCAATAATTTCAGATGCTTCCTGTAAAGCTGCAAAAAGAGACAGCCCTAGAAGAACTTTTTGAAGAAGAGACAGAAGTCCAACTGTATAGAAGCCTATCACACATTCCAACCATGGACAGCCCCTTAATACGGTAATGTTAATTAGGAATTATTTTTTCATAAAAGTTCTATTTTTGTTCTGGTGAAAGAGCATTAAATACTTCATGCACACAAATGGTGTACTATTTTTTTTGCCTAACCCAATGAGAATTGATAACAGAATTGATAAGGAATTGAATCGATAAATGATATCGATAAAGGAATTGATATTGATAATTTCTTAACAATTCCCATCCCTAACCACAGATGCCATATTTGCTTTGAGAATGCTGATGGAGAAGTACAGAGAGGGTCAGAAAGAACTCCATTGTGTTTGTGGATTTAGAAAAAGCATATGACAGGGTGCCGAGGAGGAGGTGTGGTATTGCATGAGGAAATCTGGAGTGGCAGAAAAGTATGTTAGACTGGTACAGGACATGTATGAGGACAGCAGGACAGTGGTGAGATGTGCTGTAGGAGTGACAGATAGCTTCAAGGTGGAGGTGGGATTGCATCAAGGATCGGCTCTGAGCCCCTTCTTGTTTGCTCTGGTGATGGACCGACTAACAGATGAGGTCAGGCAGGAATCCCCATGGACTATGATGTTTGCAGATGACATTGTGATCTGTGGTGAGAACAGGGAACATGTGGAAGAGAACTTGGAGAGGTGGAGGTATGCACTTGAAAGAAGAGGAATGAAAGTCAGCCGTAGTAAGACAGAGTACATGTGTGTGAATGAGAGGGAGGCCAGTGGAACAGTGAGGCACAAGGATCAGAGGTCACAAAGGTGCAAGACTTCAAGTACTTGGGGTCCACTATCCAGTAAAATGGGGAATGTGGGAAAGAAGTGAAAAAGAGAGTCCAGGCAGGATGGAGTGGATGGAGAAAAGTATCAGGAGTGATTTGTGACAAAAAGGTGTCAGCAAAGGTCAAAGGAAAAGTTTACAAGACAGTGGTGAGACCAGCTATGTTGTATGGTCTGGAGACAGTGGCATTGACAAAAAGACAGGAGAAAGAACTGGAAGTGGCAGAAATGAAGATGCTGAGGTTCTCCTTAGGAGTGACAAGGATGGATAAGATCAGGAATGAGATCATCAGAGGTACAGCACATGTTGAACAACTGGGAGATAAAGTTAGGGAGGCCAGACTGAGATGGTTTGGACATGTCCAGAGGAGGGACAGTGGGTATATTGGTAGAAGGATGTTAGAAATGCAGCTGCCAGGAAAAAGACACAGAGGAAGGCCAAAGAGGAGATATATGGATGCAGTTAGAGAGGACATGAAGGTAGTTGGAGTGAGGACAGAGGATGCAGAGGACAGAGTGAGGTGGAGGAGGATGACTCGCTGTGGCGACCCCTGAAAAGGGAACAGCCGAAAGAAGAAGAAGAAGAGGTTGGTGGTCACCTGGCTTATTGACAAACGTGGAAAATGTTGGCAGTTGTTCTGGCCTTGGTAAGGCTGCCTGGCATGAAGGAATGTACTGAGCGGTAAGCACTCGGACTCAGACGCTGCATGAGCTGAGCCACAAACTGGATGCGATTTCTGAGAATCGCAGGCCACTTGTCACTCCTGGAACTCACTGGTGGGAAGGGATCAACCTTGGAGAAGGCTACAAGCTCGGCCCGGTGGTGTGACCACAAAATGTGGCTGTTTGGAATCGCCAGTGAGACGTACCAGCAGAAATATGAACACAGACATGGGAATCAGAGTCTACCTGACTCAAAATAATTGTGTTATCTGAATCTGGCTTCCTCACTCAGCCTTGAATTGGTCAGCTATCTCAAACTCTCCTGGTTGTTTATGTGAACAAGACGCTCTGCTCTCCCCTCCCGAGGACATCTGTGGACCTTTGTCAGAGTTGAACCAGCTGACAGACACTGTGCCATCTTCATCAGGACTATGGAACTTTCTGGCAGCATCCACAGACAACTCACTGCTCTCATCGGCCCTCATGCATAAATGTATTATGATGTCATCAGTATGTTCCTGTTTTATGTGCTGAGGCCATATTTTTTGCAACTTATACACTGTGTCCCGTCTAGGACACACTGTTTTACCATCTCATGTTTCTGTTTCTTTATCTAAAAATAAGACTGCACCTCCAAAGGCTGGAGGCCTCAGTCACCTCCGTTTCCCCATGTCTATTTGTTTGTTCTCTCGGGTGGGCTTTACTGAAAATGTAATTTTGTTGTGCTTCGGTGCAATGACAATAAAGCTGATTCTGATTCTGAAAGAAATATACTGTACATCTATTTTAGCTCTTTTTGTCATAGCCTCATCTCTAAAGGCTGAGTTAGACTTTCGCTTTGGTCCGCAGGCTGGAGCGCGCGCACCGCGCGTGCACACAGCCATGCGGCGAAATGCGTTTACAGTGTCGCCTCTGTGTTTATGGTTGACGCACAGCGGCGCATGGCAAAGTGCTGTTCTTTTACGGACCAGCAGGAGGCAGTACCCTCTAAAACCTGTGCATATGTTGCAAGAAAGGTGTAGAAGAAGAAATCAACCGTAGAAGAAGAACTGTTTGACGTCACACAACAAAAACAAATAGCTTTCTGCTCGCGTGCTGAACTGTTGTCTTTATTTGCGGTTTTAATGCATGGAGTCAGCGGAGGAGAAAGCGATCACGTGACTTTTGGCGAAAAAACAAAAGAAAAGTCCGACTCCAGATCAGGAATGAAGGAGAATTCAATACATTTTGTGTCACAAAACATTCCTCCATGCGTCGCGACTCCGTCTCCACGACCACAGCGGCGCAAACAGCTGCAGGCTCCGGCGTGAAGAGGGTGAAGGCTGTCGGTGAGGACCTGTCAATCAAATCGTAGCGCCCACCGCGCGCGCGCAGGGCTTGCGGAGTTTCAAAAATTCAGAGGTGCACGGCACGCGCTAATCCCCTGCGCGGGGCCAACGCGCAGGGGCGGGGACTGTGAAATTGCGTCACTTTTGGAGCGCGCACCCTCGCGCGCTGCGCGACGCGTTAAGTATGAATCTAGCTTAAGAGGGTGTCCTCTTCATCTTGTTGTGTTTACATTTCACACCCAGCACGCAAGCTTGGCAGCACAATGGCTCAGTGGATAGCACCATTGCCTCACAGCAAGAAGGTTCGGGGTTCAATCCCTGGTTGGACCTGGGGTTATTCTGGGTGGAGTTTGCATGTTCTTCTCATGCTTGTGTGGGTTTTCTCCAGGTACTCCAGTTTTCTCCCACAGACCAAAAACATGCGTGTTAGGCTGCCTCCAGGCCCAGGCCTCCCTTACAAAAGAGATCTGTGATCTCAATGGGATTTGCCTGGTTATATAAAGGTTAATAAATACGCTTTCTGCTCCACACCTTGATTGTTTTGGTAACTTGAAGCACTTTGCTGTGGAACAGTTTCTTGCAGTTAGTCAAAAAACCTTGAAAGATTCAACATAATGTTTTGACTTTGGGATAAAACCATATTTAGTTTTAACCAGACACGAACAAGTGAGTAATGTTGCCATAAAAAAGAGCAGAAAAGTCATAATTTTGTTGTTACTTTAGAAGCGCAAATAAGCACATTGTGTGTAGTCGCTGGTGGAGCTCGTCCGGTTCTCCCCCTTGGTCAGATCTGGGGAGAGGGTCAGTGGCTCATCCTGTTCGGGTGGCCCTGGGGACTCTGGGCTCGGGGTCCTTCTTGGGGTCTTGGGCTTTGATCGCCCCTTCGTCTGCCTCGGGCCATGGGGGGGCGGATCTCTGATGCTTCACGGTCGCTACTGAATGTTCTATTGGAGGAACCTTATTCAGTTATGCATGCTCACAACCACACACAAATGGATGCAGGGATGTATATGTAGATATCATATGCAGATATGTAGATGGATATGTGATATGAATGTATATGTATATATATTTGTAGGTATGGGTATGTTTATTTATGGAAATCTACTGCAAGGTCATGAATATTATTAGTCTTTATGCATGTGTATTTTGTTGCTGTGTTTTGTCATGTGCTTTGCAGGATTGCGGACGGAGGTTGGGTGTGTTTGTCTTGTGCTCTTTTTGTGGATAATTGTTGTGTTTTGTTGTCTTACTTTCTATCTTTCCTTTCTCTCTTAAAAAAAAGAAAAATTCATATTGGTGTGAGAGGATGGCTGTGAGGTGAGAAGGGAGGCCATCTATAAAGAAAAAAAAGAAAAAAAAAGAAGCGCAAATAAGCAGCAGAAATCCTGCATTTCTCTGTTAGAACAAGTTAATGATAAAAGTGTTGCAGGGTGTGAGGCTTGTTCTCAGCCCAGATGTTGACCTCGCTGTGCAGCCAGCAGAAAACCACCTCGGGTGTCACCGCGGTTATCAGGTCTGCACTGACAGATGCTCATTAGAACAAACAAGCTGATTTTCACATGCACACTCTCACACATAAAGGGTGATGACTTCACAGTTTCTCGACACTAAAGCCTTCTTTGAGTTTTTCTCATATAGAAGCTGGTCCCAGAAGAACTGAAATCACTCTTTGCTGAGCCTAGAAAACAATAAAAGTGGCTGATGTCTGGCTTGAACTATTTTCAGTAACAGTTTTGAATTGTTTTGTTTTCTTCTGAGACGGATCCTCTCCTGAATGTAAATTTAGAACCAATAATCAGACAGGGAACTGGGGAGAACCACCTCTTTGACTTCCACTGCTCACAGTTATTTCTCCCAGAAGAAACATTATAATCAAACACTGCTGTTTCTGTTGTTGCTTCGTTAATTTGTATGTTTATATTTTTGATTCACATATTTCACAGACACATAAACATGTCCTCTGGGATATGTTTGTTAGTATTATCATCTTTAATTTTGCAAACAGACGCACAAACAGAGGATTATTCTGTACACGTGTCCACAAATTCCGTTCATGAACATTTAATGTGACTTTGTTCGCCAACTCATGACTGAATTTAACCACAAAATGATCTCCAGACATTTGAGCTTGCTTCTGCATCCTAACAATACACACGAGTTTTGTTATTCTGGTGGAAATGGTCACCGTATGGTCATAAATACATCCAACATTAGCACACAGTGATGATTTAGTGCAGGTAGAGTGGCGTTAATGAGCTCCTGGAGACAGAAATATTTGTCCATTAAAGGTGGCAATAATGTAATTGCCTGTGTCTTTGTGAGATGGTCTGTTAGTAAAATAGGTCATGAATAACTGGATTGATTTGAATGAATCTTTGAAAAATAACCACTGGATGCACATCTGAAACCAATTAACTTTCAGTGTCAATTCAAGGTGACACTAGAAGAGCCCATCTGATTTTTATAATATTTTTCATTCCTGAGTTGCTGTGTTCCAGCACAATAGAAAGATTATTGACAATGAAAGTGTCTCACACATTGTGTTAATGTATCCATACTGACAAAATTATGATTTGTTTCGCATGTTAAGAAACTGAGTGTTAGGATTCTAAGTTTCTGTCTGCCCTTTTTGTTCCTGCAAGTGCTGTGAGATGACTGTTGGTGAGCACCAGCTGTTTCCAGTGACAGCTGATTACCACACTTCATAATGCTGAGTCATTCCATTATTCTTTGTTTAAACTCTATAGAAGAAGAAGAAGAAGATTATTCTTTGTTGGCTTGATAGTTATTGAAAGGTGATTGACTGATAACCCCTTGTGCTTTTCTTGAGAATTAAAACATTTAACCTTACCTTATGTTTCACAGAGATATTTGAGTAATCCCTGGATTACTCGTCTCCTCATTACCTCTTGAAAATCCTCTCCTGCTAAAAGTTAGCTCCTTCAGCAACAAAGGAACAAACCTGGTTACATCAACTCACTCTTCCATTCCCAGTCTGCCCCCTCTCCACCATACAGTATTTGCCTTCCTTCACACCTGGACACTATCTCCTGAACGCAGAACCAGAGTCCAACAGTTACCATCTGGGCCTGGAAAAAACTTATGCCAAGTAAGAAATTCTACTTCATTGCACAACAATCACACCATCTGGATTACTCTCACTGTCATCCAAAGATCCTCCTGTCCCTGATCCTCTCCTGTACAGTATATTGTAAATAAACCTACTCACCATTTTACCCTTTGTCTACTGCCTGGTCCTTTTTAGAAAATCTGGTTTCTGGTTGGAAACTACTGTTCCCTTTCAGTTGGTCTCTCGGTGCAACATACTTGCTATGGGAATTGCGCCCCGCACGATTACCTGAAGGAATATACTCACGCCTTTACGGCCAGGGGCGTCACCGCCGCGCCAGAGGCCCCGCCCTCTGGTTACTTAAGCGGCTTGCGCCCCTCCATCTTTCTATTTTTTTCCCTTCACCTCGCTTAAACCCGAACTACCTCCTCGCGGGACTTCTCTGTTGCTTCATCGCTCAACCAGAGGTGAGCTTGCTCCCTACACAGAGCGCACAGAGAATTATTCCTGCGTACTGCTGGACTAGCGAAAGCTAGCCCGGCACATTTCTCTTAACCCCAAAGTATTTTCTTCTCCTCTCTCTACCGGTTGCTTCGCTCGACGGCGCTAACTACGCCACAAGAAAAAAGCTACCTCGCTAACTCCTAGCGAGCTAGCCAGCAAAAGCGACGCGACTGAGGAGATTTTTCAATGAAAAAGAGAGAAGATTCTGGAAGGACTCGCTCGCCTCATCTCGGACATGCCTCTGGAGAAAGGAAAGCGAAAGGCGAGACTTCCAAGGAAAACCAGCGGGAAGGCGAGCCCAACCTCGCACGCCTGTCCCAGCGGATGTGGCTTTTCCCTCGCAGCAACAGACACCCACGAGGCCTGTCCATTCTGCTTGGGGATGCTGCATGCAAAAACAGCACTGGATACACCCGACTTTTGCCCACACTGCAGCCTCATGATGGATGCGGTGCTGCGGCATCGGGTTGACCTCGTCGCCAAGGCCATGGGCTCTTCAGCGACACCAGCGGACGCGGACACCACGGAGCCCCTCACTCCCACGCCGGAGCTCGAGAACATGGGTCTACATGACAACACACGTGTCGAATGGGGCGACAGCCCTGACGTGCTGGCTCCCATGGTGGACCTAACAGTCGAATTCGACACCCGGGACATGATGAACGAGGACGAGATCTCGATTTCAGCCTCGGGCGAATTTTCAACGGAGGAGGCAGACGTGGAACTGGAGGATCAGGGTGAAGATCTCTCCCAGACCCCAGTACCTGTGCTCCCAGAAACTGACTTTTCCATCCCTGCTCTGTTCGACTTGTGCCACAGAGCAGCGGACACGCTGCACATCCCATGGCCTGAACCTCCGCCTCGCTCACAGGTCACGAGGCTGGTAGGAAACTATTTCTACTCGAAGCAACAGGCCGTCACGAGGCAAAAGATGCCCGTGTTCCCGGACTTTCTCACAGAACTAACGCGCACCTGGACTCAGCCACGAGCCCCTATGCTTCTCCCCCTCTCACAGTTCCTCGACGTGGATGGGATGGATGAAGTGGGAATAGCTAACGTGCCTCATATCGAGGACACTCTAGCGTCTCACCTGGCTCATAAATCATCAGGAACAAAACCAACTCTTCCCAGCAAGGCTTGCCGAGCCTTGGCGTCTTTTCTCAAGAAATGCTACAGGGCTCAGGGACTCGCGGCACGCGCCATGAACGCGTCTGCGTTAATGCAGGCTTACCTAGCCGAAAAACTGCAACAGCTCCAAACGACAACGGACAAGCAGGCGGCTGCCGAATTGCTGGATGAAGCCCACAGAGCAACAGACTTTGTGCTTCGTATGATGGGGACAGCTGCTGTTGCACAAGGCAGGGGAATGGCGGAAGTGGTCATCGTGATCCGCCACCTCTGGATGACTCTGACGGATCTCCCGGAGCGACAGAAGGTGCCTTTTCTCCACCACTTGATAGAGCCGGCGGGATTATTTGGTAAAGCTTTGGAGCGAATTCAGACCAAGCTGGACCAAAGACGCAGACAGGCCGAAGCTCTCCGAGTGGGCATTCCCCGGAGAAGTTTTGCCCCTCCAAGGAAGTCTGCTGGTAGCAGACCTGCGCAACCTCGGCACCACTCAGCAACCCGTGCCCCGCTGCAGAAGCGGCCAGCATACAAGGAGGAGCCCAGGCAAAGACCCCCGCAGGGCCCAACTCATACAGGGCACGCATGGAGCAAAAACAGGTTTGTCCCCCGCCAGGCGACCAAACACATGGACTCCTCGGCGAATCGTGACAACAGAAAGAACCGTGCCTGATGAACCAGGTCCACGTGTCCACATTACAGGGTCACCCGCCCACGTGGTAACGGGAATGATCCCTCCATGTCCAGACTTTGCTTGTAACAGTACAATCAGCTGGTTTATTTACAGCATGCACAAATCATGCTTTCTTTGCTGTGAGTGACATAAAATCATGTACGTCATTGCACATAAGCACAAATAAAGTTCATGAAACAGTTACTCTCTGTTTTATTGACAAAAAAACTCACAAACAACAACAACACAGAACAGGTCTTCTGACCTGCAAGCCGTCATAAAGAGAGAGGGCCTTTTCCCCCCTCTCTCTCACGGCCCACTGGGGTATTAGCATAATTGATAAGCCCCAGCAGAGTGTCTCTGCAATGAGCAGACGCAGAGGCGTCTGCGAACCCCCCCCCCACTCCTCTCAGGAAGACAGGTGGGGAGGGTCACATGCTCAAGCCCTAGTTCCCTTGTGAACAACGGGAGAGCCAATACACTAACCAGACGAACATGTGACATGTCAGCTCCTCAGAGAGGCAAGCTGACAAAGTCTGACAACGGGGAGGGCTTCATCAGACGCCCTCAGGCAGCTACAAATTTCACACCTTCACAACAATGACTGTGTTCAGCCGGTTGTGAATAAAAACAAACCTGAGCCGAATCAGATTTCTCTTCCTGTTTTCCAAGAGGAACTGAGCTCCTTATCATCAAATAATCTCAAGTCTGCCAAACCAGGAGGTACACCCCCACGCTCGCACGGTGCAGCTGTTCCTTTGTTATTAACGAGGGACATGAAATGCCCGAGCAGTACTCAGACAACACGTCTCTCCCCGTTCTGTGCTGATCTAAAACTGCTTTCAAAAATAATTCCCCCATGAGGTGATGCACGGACCTCGGTCGGTTTGCCTGGTACCAACGCTCCATTAAAGCAAAGGACCAGTAAACTGGACCATCCCAAGTAAAGGATTGGAGTTAGGAGGTCTGCTCGTTTACGCAGCCTCACGACAGAACTCCAGATTTGGAGGAGGAAAATATATTTTCTGCTCAAAACCTGTCTAATAAAGTTGACAGACTACATTGGCCCTCAATTAACCCTGAGCAGGGTAACTTGGGAGCACATCAACAAGAAGGCCTTCCCAATCTGGTTGATCCCCAGAGGTTAACAGCTTCTGTGTCACCAGAAGGGATAATACAACCACCTAGGCCAGGAACTACCTCAGCTTGTTGGCTGAAAAGAACAGGTTGATGGCATCAGGCTTGCCAGAAAATGTGGTATTGACCATACAAAATGCCCGTGCTGGTTCAACACAATCTTTATACGCACAAAAGTGGTGCATTTTTGAAGCCCGGTGCTCTGAAAGAAATATTATTTCTTATGCATGCGATTTGGCTCAACTCCTAACTTTCCTTCAGGATTTACTGGAAAAATGTCGTTCTTATTCAATGATTAAAGTTTTCCTATCAGCGATCTCAGCCTGTCATGAAGGCTGGGGACACAAGACACCCGTAGCACATCCAATCATAATAAGGTTTATGAGGGGTGTCCTTCGGACCAAACCACCCAGCAGGACCATGACCCCTGGTTGGGATCTTGGCCTGGTTCTGGGGGCTCTTTGTGACCCTCCATTCGAGCCACTGAGCAAAGTTAAGATAGATTTACTATCTTATAAAACTGTTCTACTCCTGGCACTTTGCTTGGCGAAACGCGTGGGTGACCTCCACGCATTGTCTGTACATCCAATGTGTACCAGATTCGTCCCTGACGGGTCAAAGGTCACCTTAAGGCCTAATCCGGCATACACCCCCAAGGTCTTGACCTTGAACCACAGGAGTCTAGACTTTGATCTCTCCTCCTTTCCACCGGCCCCTGTCCTCACTCAGGAACAGGAAAGTCTACAGGCTCTCTGCCCAGTGAGGGCTTTACGCACCTACATGCAGAGAACAGCCGAATGGAGGAAAACAAACCAACTGTTCATCTGCTTTGCGGCACCTGCTACAGGGAGAGCCCTATCAAAACAACGCCTCTCACATTGGGTG
>JBBPBX010060990.1:0-10201 GCA_038048925.1 Garcialebias charrua
CATTGGTTTCGGAGCAGAAACTGACAAACTCCCTCCTCCCCACCCCCTCCTTCCCCGTCTGTGTGAGAATTTATACTGTATTTACTTACAAGAAAAGTACTGTGCTAACAGAGAGGCAGTACTAATGAAACATACATAAATAAAATAAAAATAAACATAAATATGGCACGAGAACTAAAGTTGATGTTGAGAAGTAGATTTTTATTTAAATAATTTTACAAACCAAGAAATTTGATTGTCTTGCTTGGAGAATTCTCGGTGGATCTGTGAACACACATATACAAATTATTACTTTCTTACTTCAGCATTCCATTTAGAACGTGACTGAGAGAGGATTGATTGCAAACATTTCCCATTGTATTTTTCCTGCTATTAAGAACAGTTATAAAAGGTTACATAATCATCTCTGATTTACAGGACCTAATAACTTATGGTTAAATATAAAATAAATATTTAAATACTTTTTTTAAATCATGAATGTAGCAGAATGCTACATAAAGACTTTAGTATTCGATCAATCTTGTTTATAAAATTTTAATCCAAATACTTTAGGTTTTAAAGGCTTAACAACGTTAAATTAGGACGTTTTAACAGTAGGCCTGGCGCCCACATCAGCGGTCCGATTTAATAAAATTTTAGCGAGAAAGACTCCAAATTGTTTCGCTGAACCAAGCGGACAGATCCGTTTTTATCATGATAATCTAACGGCGAAAGATCCGATTTTAACTCATCCAAAAAATTACGTTTTTTTTCGGAAATGAAAGCTAAGCTAATGCTAACGGAGCCGCCAGCTAAAAGCTTCGTCCGTCCGAAAACAGTGCAAATGCCGTTGTACTGTGAAACTAAACGTTTTTAAATTGTGTTTTCTCTGCAAAAAGAAACTGAGATTTCGCTTACCAATTTTTATCGAAATAGTTCTGTCGAAAAGGCTGAATGATGACGAGGCAAGAATTCTGGAGGCCTTGTTGTCATGAGAACTTTGATACAATGTTGCCAGATCTCGCGACAGAAGCAAGCGACCAGCCCAAAACAAGCCCAGAACGAGCCCAACTGGCAACCCACCCCGTTGTGTAAAACTAAGACCGTTTTTAACCAGTATAAACATACATTTATTATGGCGTTGCATACAAACGGCAAAAAATTATGCTAAACACTTTGAAAAACATAGCCACTCTAACAAATAAAGATACATTTTGCATATTAATACTGATTAATCCCATTAAACCTCTGGGACTCATTTGTGATCTGAATTTTAAACGAAGAGTGATGAGAACAATTGATAACGACAACGACAGACAATCATAAAGGATGCGCACGAGTTGAAAAATAAAATAAATCTTACACAGCTAAACGTGCTAAGAGAGATGAGGTGATCAGGAAAGTAAAGAGAGGAGAGAGCAAACAGGAAGTCGAGACGGAAGATGCACAAGGAAGTTCAGGCCCCAAAAAAGAGAGGGGGCCACAGAGGGTTTGTGGAAGTGTCAGAGGGAAGATGAGGAAGGCGAGGTGAAGTGAGAGGAACTGGATGTTTTTATAGCAGTCGCATAGGATGTTGATATGACGCGGAATATATTTGGATTTAATGCAAAATAAATGGGAAGTAGAGAAAGTATTACCGGTATACTACATTGAATTACAATTATTGACTATTTAAACTTTTATAATAAGCTTGTTAATTTAAATTAACAACCATAATCAGATCAAAATTATTAAGTTTAGGCATTTTAGGATAACAAGTCTTAGAAAAATTTAGCAGAAATTTATTTTTAGACTTGCCAGTAAATTCTGTCTTTTAAAAGTTTAACTAAATTGATAAAACTTTGACACTTATAAAGGATAAAAATATATATATATTCTTGTCAAATAAATTTTTGACTAGTTGTAAGTTGAAACGCTCAGTTTAAATTCATCATTTTTAAACGATTTTTGCATACATTGAAAATGTTTTATCAATTTTAAAGAGCTGTTACACAGTTAAGTAGATTATAAGTGCTGTTTCCTTTTAAGAGTTATATAATGTGACTGTAATGATTAATAATAAAAATGCTTTATTAGAAGTAACTTTTCAGCAAGTAGGTTTAATACGCACAAGAATCCAGCCAACTCGCCAGGAGTGAAAGACACATTTCACTGTTAAAACCTAATTTTGGTGTTGTTTTCGCATAAATTATGACCATTAGAGGCAAAAAGAGGTCTGGTATATTTGAACGGTAATTAGAATAACATATCATTTGACCATACAATGCATAGGCTTTGACAGCAGTAAGAGTTGTTTTCATTCAAACAGATTGGGGCTGTGTATACAGTAATAATAATATGGAAAATTAAAACGGAGCCCATGCTTTAACTTTTGATAAGTAAACCACTGAAAAGTGGTAAAATTTCTAGTTTCAGGTTAAATTGACAATTTTACTCATACGTAAATTAATGGTTTTAGATCTATTATGCAGATCAGATTAGAAGGATGCCTCTGTTGAAAATTCACTTTTATGTAAATGTACATTTAAAATTCCATTGTGCAAACCAGACTTGCAGAGGTGGCTCTTTTCAAGGTAATTGCTTATAGAATTAACATGATTACTTTGAATCTGGTTTGTTAAGGATTTTTACATTTTTCTATTTTCTCATTTTTTATTTATTTTAGAAGCAGCCTCACGATGTTTGTGGAGCGGAAAACGTAAGTCCTGGACCTCACGACACTTGCAAAAACACATAGGTAGTAGTACATACAGTACATTAAGATAGGGTCATGTCAAACACACATGCAGCGTCTGAATTTTTGAATCACAAACTACTGTGGTTATTGATTGGATTGGATCAGATTTGATATTGAGGGCATGTCCAGAAGCTGGCTCACTGACTTCACCGAGAACACCAAGGCTGGACTCCCAGGCGGCCCTGCTCAAAATAAACATTCGAGGGGCTTAAAGAACTATGGCACTGAACGAGGACTGTGCACTGGACTTTTCTCTGAACAAATGACACCACAAAGACTTTCACAAAGAACGGTCAGAACACGGTCATCAAACACAAATGACCAGAATATGCGGTCCGGGTGTGATGGATCGATGATGAACAAAGATCTCACCCAGGGGCAAAGATCTCACCCAGAAACAAAGATCTCACTGGATGCTGTGACAAGAGGGAGCTGAACAGGTTCTCCAGAAAGACAAAGAGAACAGGTCTTGAAGTCAACCACGCCAACTGTCCAGCTGAAGGTCATGCCCCCCGTATAGATCTGTGAAGATCTGTCAATAATCCTGGTATCATGTTTCAAAACTGCAGTCTGCTTAATTTTATTTAATGTAACACATTCTCATGATATGGCCTGCTAGAGCAAGGCCACAGAATTTGTAGTTTATATTATGTGGGTCTGACGACTTATTTTTCCACTTCCAGTAACTTCGTGATGGTACAGAGATAATGATCCCAGCTCATAACCCTGAAACAAGTTAATGTTTATATTTTCTTTTACAGATTAAAATTGTGTCTCCACAAACATTCATGCAAAAGTTTTGTGGAGCTGAAGGAAGGATTATCCTTGACGGGAGTGCATTTTGGTTGGTCTGGTTTTCCACAAAGGAATTGATTAAGAGATTTTTAGAACAATTTTTATAGCTTTATGCTTTAAATCTTAGATTATTTATACCATACCACTTTATTTATAGAGCACTTAGGCTGACGCGGGCCAACCAAGGTGATGGCTCATAAAGGGAAACAGCTCATTCATTCATTGATTGGCTCATCAGTTATACAAAAAATAACTTTTTAGATTTTTATATTCGAAAGCATAGCATAGCCATTTAAAGGATAATTTAAGAAGCACGTTGTACTGTAGGATAAATCAGATAAACCTACAAACCACATTGCTTTTATATATGTTGTTTAATAAACAGGCACTGTATATGTCATTTGATAAAAAGGTATTTTTAACGGATCCAAAGAGAAAAAGATGGGGGACGCCCTGGAGTTTTGGATCTATTCAAAAGGTTGATTTGAAAGGTTGATTTTGAAATGTGGTGGTTCTATATTTTTAAAACACGACTGACTCTGACTATAGACTGGACTTATTTTGAGCACATGAACCACATGTTTTTATTGTAAATTCTATATGTATATATGTATGCATGTCTATATGTATGTCCGTCTATATGTATATATGTATGTATGTCTATATGTATGTATGTCTGTCTGTACGTATATGTCTGTCTATGTCTGTATGTATGTTTAGACTTTTTCTACAGACTATGAAAAAGGTAAAGTATTTTAGGTGAGTATAAAACGTCTCCGTCTCCTGCTACTCATTTTGATGATCATGCTAATTCAGAATAACTTACTAATTAAAATAACCTCAAATCAGAGTGAGTGATTACTCATTTTCACTGAAGAATGAAATCATTTGTTGTTGTGTTGTTTTTGCCATTAAATACAAATGTTTTAGATAGTAAGAATGGAATTTTATTTTATGTTTAAAGAAACAATTATTATTATAGCCGATTACAGAATTTAGTTTAAGTTAAGTTAAGGAGTTACCCACAGTAACTAACTAAAAGTTTATTTTATTTTTGTGCCCATAAAGGGCTATTTTGTTGTGTGTTTGAGAATTATTTCCCACATCTTTGAAAGTGTATGAGTTCTATTTAATTGTTTAAGACAAATTAGATTGGTTCTTTTTTGGTTAAAACAAATTAGATTGGTTTTTTGGTTAAAACAAATTAGATTGGTTCTTTGGTTAAGACAAATTAGATTGGTTCTTTTTATTTTAAAACAAATTAAATAGCTTATTTCTTTTATTTGTTTAACACAAATAGATTAGTTCTTTTTATATATATATGTTTCTTCTCAAAAGTTCTATTTCTTTGGAAAAAGCTTAGTTTTTGTGGTTAAATAGACTAATCCCTGCTAAATATATTATTCCTTTTAAAACTTTTGACATAAGCCATAAAGTGAGACCATACTCATTGCAAAATTCTCCTCAAAATCAAAATCTTTATTTCTCACAAATATTGAAATAAGTCATGCAATATGACAATCATCACCACAGAGTTATCCAAAACTTTATATCTCTCAAACCATCCTAAAAATGTGATCCTGAATTTGTCAGGGCGTTACTGTGGAGGCACGGGACGGTGGTGTGAGTTTTTGCCCCTAATTAGAAATTCGGCCTCAGGGGATGTTTTTCCGCACCGCTCACCTGATTGATAATGATCAGTTTATATATGATAAAGAGGATGAAATGATGGAGATGTTCAATATTTATCATCTAAAACTAATTACTCTGACCCAATAATTATAACCCAGCTCACTTATATCAAATATTCTCTGTTCCCTTTTAACACTTATATTTGATATTACAAACATGTTGTTTGCTTTTCTCTGATACAGAAAAGACAGTCTTCTAGCCTTGACAATGTCTGGATAAGATGTTCTTGTAGGATCAGAAACACGACTTGTTTGTTTTATCTGTAAGACGTCAGAGCTTGTCAAACTCCACCTGCTTCTTGTTTAAATAGCTTGTCATGTCCAGTACAATTTGGAATTGTGCAGGACAATGTATTTGAGACCAAAACTAAGTTTCAAAAGACATTAAAAGCCATTCCCCTTTGCAAAGTTGTTTGTCTGATTTAACACTGTTCTCTTGTTTATACTTGTGTGGTTTTTATTATGGTAACAGGGGTTTAAAACCCCCAACACTAAGCATTATGGGAAAGAGTGGTTAAGGGGAGTGGATTTTGTTGTCTTTCCCATAATGCTTAGCTTTTTTTTAGTTTTCCAGCTGCACCTGAAAACTAAAAAAACAGCTAAGCATTATGGGAAAGACAACAAAAGCCACTCTTGTAGTGGTTAAGGGGAGTGGGCTGTGTTGTCTTTCCCATCATGCTTAGCAGTTTTTTAGTTTTTCCAATTGCATCATGAGTGAGAAGGACATGTGTGTGGTATAGACCTGCCTCTTGTGTGCTGTTAAAGTTAGTGAGTTTCCTGTTGTAAGGCTCAAGAGTGTCTTCATTGGGTTTAACTCACACAAGGTTAAGGCAGTCACAGAATGTGATGGAACACAAGTGCTCTTTGAAGCTGGATCGGAAATATCGGCAGGTTGGATCCGATATCCGATACTTAAATTATGCTGGTTTCGGATACCGATACTGGATCGGATCGGCCTCCTCATCCCTATTTACCATGAAATATTTCCAAACTAATGCATCAAAACTGCAGCATAACTATAAACATCTTCATATAATTGGGTAATTCTTAATCTTCATCAGATAAAACTTAATCTTCCCCCTTTTGTTACTTTCAAAACATAAACAAATTTATCATGCTTTAGTAATGGAGCTGAACTATCTGCAAATTTAAAGGTTTGTTCTCTAACTAACTACATTTTAATTGTGCATATTTCTAAACACTGTAGCTCTGATGATTACAAACAGCAAATATGCATGATAGAAGTAAGTTACCTAATACATAGTTCCCACACACGTGACCGGTATTGCGCAATACCGAAATTTCCGCCATCTTTGTAGTCAGAAAATGGCGGACAAACCAGCAAGCTGCCACCGAAAGTGTCACTACTACATGCCGGTGCCACAAGCCAGAGCTTGCTGTCTCTCGGACAAACAGACGCGAGCAACCAGAGCTAAGCTAAGCTACTCTTGACCAAGGGGCAAGAGGCAAAAAATAGCAGTGGTCGGAGTTTACCCCTATGAGTTGGAGAAAGAAATCATGTCAGACGAAGCGGACAAGTTGTCACCGAGAAGTTACTCTGATATCGTTAATTATTTAATGACTACGAGGAGTGCCCAAAACGGAGCAGCTTCGCAGCTTTAAATCCATGGATGGATGCTTAATAACCAGTAACAGATTTGTGAAGGACGTCCAAATCTTCATGTTAATAACAGTTCTGGTGACTGGCAGAGTAAGTGTTTACAATAATATACACGTAGATGTCCCTCATAGCTACAGCAGCTAAGCTAATCTTTGCTACACAGTAAACATTGGTTATTTATTGCATGCTAAGCTGACATAGCTTATTTAGCCTATGACTGCCTTTCATACTTAAATTAGTGTTAACAAAATAAATTATTTGTAATTATTGCTCAGTCATAGTATTTAACGTTTTACAGTAAATGTCACTGATATGTATTTTCCACTGTGATCTGCCTTTGTTAATAAAGTTAGTGGTGAAAAGTTACAATTTGGAAACTCCTTTGGTTAAATATTGCTTTAAACCCTGAAAGCATTTTAATTGTTTTCCTCCTTTGTGTTGTATTTCCGTGTAATTTACCGAGTCCCAGGAGATAGATGAAGCTGGATGGATGAAAGATGGATGAATCTGCTTTTTAAGTATATTTGGTGTTGCTGTGACATGCATTGCTAAATGTATGTGTGCTTACCTTTAGTTTGAATAAAACAGTTGCACGTTTCATAATTAAAATATGTTGTTTAATGTCCAATAATGAGAAGTTCTACTGCACATAAATAAAACCTAGATGTAGTGATTGTTCTTTGACAACTTACCAGTTTAGTGTTTTATTGACATGTACAAAACATAAAAACATGCATGTTGCTGTATGGTTCCTTATCCAGGAGACTGATAAAGTTCAGAATAAAAGCTATTATTATAAACTCAAAACAGTTGAAACTGAATACAATATGAGAACTATGAGTGATTTTATGTATTTCAATAATTAAATATGCTGATGACACTGCCCTGGTAAGTCTTTTAAACGACAAGGAAGAAGAGCATGGACCAGTTCAAGACTTCTTCATTAATTGGTGCAAACAATCAAAACTGGTTCTGAACACGGACAAAAAAAAAAAAAGACCATTGACTTCAGGAAGCTTCAGTCATTCTCACCAACAACCATCAATGGAGAGAAGATTGAAACTGTCTCGTGCTACAAGTACCTGGACGTGGTTCTGGACTGTCACTTAAAGTGGGACTTGTGGGCTGACCTTATTAGCACCAAGGCTCAGCAGAGGATGTATTTTTTAAAGAAACTGGGTTCTTTTAGAGTCAATAACTCAATGCTTTTAATGTTTTATTCTGCTTTTATTGAAGGTATTTTAATGTTTTGTAACATCTGTTGGTTTGGCAATGCTACAGAGGCTTAGAAGAAATCATTGAGAAGTATAGTAACTACAGCCAGCAAACTGTTAGGGACCCCTCTGCCAAGTATGGAAAAGTTATACATGGACAGAATTATGAGGAAGGCAAACAAGATTATAGCAGACAACACACATCCCCTAAAATCCTCATTTGAGTTGCTTCCTTCAGGGCGAAGGTACGGCCTTCCTTTATTCTCAAGAAACAGAACAAAATTTTCTTTCATACCACAAGCAATTAAATCATTAAATAATACAAACATATCATGAATTACTGAGCTGAAACGTCTTTGCTGTAATGATGGATGTTAATGTCATGTATGTATAAGTATGTCCTTTATGTCAATGCCTGCTGACAATGTTGCAAACTAATTTCCCTACGGGGACAAATAAATCTATCTATCTATCTATCTATCTATCTATCTATCTATCTATCTATCTATCTATCTATCTATCTATCTATCTATCTATCTATCTATCTATCTATCTATCTATCTATCTATCTATCTATCTATCTATCTATCTATCTATCTATCTATCTATCTATCTATCTATCTATCTATCTATCTATCTATCTATCTATCTATCTATCTATCTATCTATCTATCTATCTATCTATCTATCTATCATCATCTATCATATGGCCGGCAACGCTGGCCGAAAGACAAAGAATTATACCTCTTACCTGAGAAGTGGAGGGCTGAGTGTAAGCATGGAGACCGGCCGTAGCGTTGGGCCAAATGCGGGCGGAGAATGTGGAAGTCGGTGCAGAACGGCCGATGAGGTGATGAGCTGATGATGGCTGCTGGATGTCCGGAAGAAGCTGTGCCGAAGACGGGTCTGGAAGTGGGGAGGGCTAGAGTCCAGAGGCCAGCCGCGGATGGATGTTTGATTGGACGCTGGTCGAAGTGCTGATGGGGCCGGGTTGCCTTTTCTGGTCCTGCGGGTTGCTGTCATGACGAGGCCTCGGCCTTGGGCTAGCTAGCCATGGATCTAACAGAGAACTAGCTCCACCGAGCTGAGGGAGAAAGGGGCTGCTGTGAGAACAACCGGACGCGGTTGGGCCTGCTCTGCAAAGGCGTGAGATCCAGGCTACTGCTTGCTGATCGGGTACGAGGCCAACGGCTGGTCGGACTCCCCTCGACCTGAGGAAGGGAGACGGGAAAGCAGGTAGTCGGGCGGGAGACGGGACGGGCGCTCCGTCGGGAGCGAGCGAGCGAGGAATGACCGGCAACGGCTGAATGGAGGGTCATGGGAACAGGTGTAGCCCCGGAGTCAGAATCGGACATGATAGTTGATAGGAGTGTGACTAACAAGCATGAAGCGAACGTTATGCAGTTTGGCTGAAGCAGCTAGCATGCAGCGAGCTGGCAAAAAGGGAGGGCTGATGAAAGCACGGCCTTATGCCTCTTACCCACCGCACAACTGCAAACGCGCCTGCCGCCCCCTTTTTGCCGCTGGTCACGGTCCCACTGGCCACTGAACACCGTCTGATGACGTACACTAGGGGGTAGCAGAGGGAGGGGTCTCTGGCTTGTTTTCCGGGTTCAGTTGTTGTTTTAACTGCACCTCCGACGGTCTTCGATGAGATTAAAACTTTTTTTTATGTTTGGGGTGATCTACACTGGAGAGTACAGCAGCCTGTCAGCAGCAACTGTAAAAATGCCACGTTTCTTACCGGAGTTTGGTTCCAATTCCTGGAGGCTGGATCCGGTGAGTTTAAAAAGTCCGAAAAAAGTCCCGTTGTGGTTGTGTAATCAGATAGCGAGGCTCTCCCGACTGTTTGCCGGATGCGTCGAGCCGCCAGAGATCAACATTTGGGACGTCTGCGGCTCGACGGCGACGCGCGCGTGCGTGTGCAGGCTGCCGTCGCGCCGCTTCGATCAGTTGAATCTCGCCGCTTCCTTGTTCCCCGTGACTCCACGCGTCTCCTCCATAGACTTTGAATGTAAACCGGTGTTATCCGGCCGCTTCGGCCGCCCGACGCCGGGGGCGGTGGGTAGGAGGCATTAAATGCAGATGGAAGTTGATGGGAGATGCGGAACAGTCGGTGAGTCATCCATTTTGAATTTGTGGCGATGCCGTCATAATATATGTA